>JAIGNY010000832.1:2280000-2467500 GCA_020152595.1 Chiridota heheva
CTCAGCTTAAGCGTGGTCAAACCAAGAATTCGCAACCTAGATTCATAAGAGAGATCCTTACTTCGGGAATAAATCTAGTGGCTCTTCGCTGAACATGCTCCAAAATGAACTTATCCACTCCAAGCCTGAACAGCATGTTCAAATGACTAAATGCTTATACAAATTAAGGGCAATCTCTGTACCAAAAAAACACAAAATTCTTCCAATCAAACCAAGCATCCTATTTTCCCTTGCAGCTGTTAAAGCACACTGTTTAGAAGGCTTCAGATTGCAATATGAACAAACATTTTGTCCAAAATGATTATTTTTGACCTTTTTTTAATGGTGGGAGGGGGTAGTCTGTATCATTGTAAAATATATGCTGCTATATTAGATCGTACCATATATTGATTGAGGTACAAATTTGGTACTTAAAAAACACGTGTATTACACATATTCAGAATCTTTTTGGGCATCTAAATCTTAAAAAATGGGAGGCTTCCCGAAATTCTTCCCCGGACCCCACCGAGGCTTTTCCCCTGGACCCCACAAGGGGCGGGCCCTTTGAACCCATGCCGAAAAAGGTTGTGCCCCCGGACCCCCACCCCCTCCCTCCGCATATGGAATCTCTGACGGCGCCACAGTATAACATCAAGCATTCAAGTCTGAATTTGTGGACGTGGGATACACAGACATGATTTTATTGGGATAGGAGGGGGGGGGGAGGGAAATCTCATTGTTCCAAGCCTGTTTCCTATGCTTCTGAATACCAACCAGCCAACCTAATTCATCACTTAATTTTGAAGTATCATCGGCCCAAACAGTGGGGTTAATAGTATGGATCATTTCCCCATGTCAAAGTTGGCACGGGGATATACACCCCCATACCCCCAGGATTTACGCCCATGTTTATGGGACGGGGGAAGGAGACAAAAAATCGTGTCGTTCATCTCAGCCTAAATATCAGCTTCTTCCCCAATCTTCAAAACAATTCGTCTGTCCTGTTTACAGTGCATAAAAACGTTTTGAATTGTTGAAAAAAACAAGCAAAAAAAGTTTGATCAAACTTTGGATGATTTTTTAATATATCATGCAGGGTTTAGGCGGGATGAAAAGGAAAACTTTACAAATTTGTACATGATTCTTTATATTCATTTCCTTTGATTTCAATATTTAAAAATGATGGGAATTTAAAGGTATACGAACATAAATTTCACTCCCAATTCAAAATGAGTTAGGCCTATGGCTGATCAAAGTTTGTGATTTTTTTAGACTTAAAATTGCAAAAATTGTGAGCTATCATCCACGGGAAAAAAGGTAACTTTCAGTATTTAGATGGATGAGATTGTTTTCTCTGTCTCTTAAATGTTGACCGGGGGATGCGGGGGGTATAAGGTCCAAATAATTTGATGTCAGAACCATTTACTCTCTTTTAAGCAATTGTGGTACATGAATAAAAACCATGGATCAGATATTTTGAAGAGGGATTTGGGAGTACAGTTCCATTATCTTAAATCAGGGTTATTATCCTATAGGTGTAGGAACCGGGACGCTGGGGGAACGTGCCCACACTTTTCCGAAAAATGATAAAAGTGCTCCTTTTGAAAATTAAAAGTGCCCCTCAATGACTGTCCCAATAGTAGAAAACTGGTGAATTTTGTGAGTCTCATGTACGGGAGGATTGTGTCCACATTGGACTGTTGGAAAAGTGCCCCTTTCTATATTATATGAAGTTTCCCTTTTACTTAAGGCCTACTTTGTTGTTTTGGGCGTAATTATTCTATCTACAGATTGGGATAGGGGACATATGACTTAAAAGAAAAGTTCCCCCTAAGAGGTCGTTCCCCCTTCCCACTTTTGAAAGCTTCATACACCCCTGTGTACCACTGTTTCATTGTGAACCTAATTTTGGCGAGTGGAGATCGCCTCTAATAACTTAAAGGTGTTTCTTTTCGAAACCCTCAGTCTTCCCCAGTCTATCTTGCCCTATACACACAAATTTAAGTTGAAGACACGCCGAAGTTACCAGGAACAGGGAAAATCCCTCCCCCCCACCCTATTGGCTCACAAAAATTAATTTCTGTCACTCTTTTGCAATTTTCAAATAATTCCTTTTTACCCCATCATGCCCTACAGCTCGAGACCCAGCATTGCCATTGATCCTGACGTTTAAAAGCCGGTAAAGCCACAATAATTTACGACAATACCCGATGAAGTTGAACAAACAATATTGCACTGTTTATGTGTAGGATACAAACTGTTTCTGTCACCCCTTCAACTTCCATCGTGTCGGTTTATGGTAGGTAAGATCAGACTGTCAGAGGGTACTCTTGACCAACTGACTGTGTTTTGGTCAATGTAGATAATTTCCAACCCAAATTATGCGAAATATTGGTGACGATGGTGATGGAAATGTTACTATTTGCGTGTGTTTTCTATATCTTTGATTCATGACCAAGGTTCGACTCTCTCAGTGGGATCAGCCAGCAGGTACCAAGGTTCATTTCGGGAAGTAGCTTATTTTCAAAGGTTATATATACAGATATATGGGTGACGGAAAATGCCGACATGTGCGAAAATTGATGTTAATGGAAGTGGTATCTCACCGACCAGTGGCGAGAAAGCTCAGAAAGTATATGAGTTATATCAATAAACATGCCCCATATTCAGTGCCGGATTTAGACCTATGGAGGCCCTAAGCTTGGAATTATGAAGAGGCCTCGATGTAGGTAACGCTTTGCGTTGTAGGCGTGGGGTCCAGGGGCCCGCCTAGGGCCCCTGGAAGCTATCGTAATTTGGTCGATTCTAATGCAATCTAGCGCATTTCCTGGCTTTAATTACCCAATTTTTAAGACTTATTTAATGACACTTAATGACATTTAGATAAAATATGTTATTTACATTTTTATCAAGTTATTATAACAGACTCAGTTAGATGAGACATAGGTTTTTTATATTGTATTTGATGTATATTTTACATAATTTATATACATTTTTACCCCAACATACGGGCACACAACCCGACATTGGGGCAGGCAACATTGTTGTGCTTGTCTCCAATTAATAAAATACCGTATAATCTATAATGAAAGTCCCCCTCTAATAAACGAACCCGCCCTTTTTCTCAAAAATCAAAAACCATGCAAGGCCTATGAAATGTATGTGTATAATCTGCACATACTCCGATCTCAGTAAATAATGTTTAATTAACATATATCCCACGCAACAGAATTAAAAGCAACATATCTGATGGATTGCATGCAAAAATGTGTGTAAATGGTAAGTTTTGTGTATGAAAATTATACTCAAATAAACGCCCCCGTTACTAAAATGTCATGCGGGGGGTTTATTGGAGATTATACGGTATTCTGAATACATGGACAATCATTTAATTAATTTACACTACGATCAGTCTGTGTATGGCAGTATTGTTACTAGGTTACAGGATAAATGATTTATTGATGTTCACCTTACTGATATTATATAATAACTCATTTTGCCACAAATTACACTACACAATATGTAAAATCTTTGTTTGAATGTTTCTTTTAAAACATTTTTGTCTTGCTTTTTCAAAAGCAAAGTCGTTGATTACATCATCAAATGATAAACTACGAAGCTTATCAGTTTCAATACACAAAATGCTTAGAGCAGACAATTTGCTTTGTGAAATTGTTGTCCTTAGTTCATTCTTTACGCGTTTTAGCTGAGAAAATGACCTTTCTCCTGAGCAATTTGTTACCATCATACTCAAAAACAACCGTAATATTGATTCTAGATTTGGAAAGGCTAATTTAATGTTATCTTTCCAGATAATTCCATATAAGTCTTGATGACTCATGTCATCGTTTTCATAAGGAGAATGACTTTGCTTTACATAAGTATGAAACTGTGTAAGTTCTCCAATAAGGTTGTCATCTACGTCATTTGGGTATTCCTTTACAAGATTCGCTACACCTGCACGTAACAGTTCTTCTGAAGCATCCAAGTTAAGTAAAAATGTAAATTTGTTTGAAATAGAACTATAAATCATTGCGCGTCTGCTTAAATTAGTTTCAAGGGCATCAATCATCGGAATGAAAGATTTTATTCTAAAGTTGTCTCTTGGAGAGAGTTCCACATCAGGTGCAACACCGTTGTTTACTTGAGGGTTTCGGACGACGCCCTTTTCTTTGCACACTTATAGTCCACACCAGGCAGAAATTCCTTTGTCTTTGACTCAAAGTCATCAAAACACTCGGGTTGTCTTTAAGAATTGTGTGTGGCGATGCATACAGCTTAGAACATGTGTTAAGTGATATTTGTGGATCTTGAAGTGCCTTGCTGGTTTTCCGAACTTATCTAAAAGGCGATTCCATACAAGCAACATGAAAACAAACTCGATTTCCTCCATTTTATCAAGAATTGCTCCAGCTTCAGTTCTTGTGTCACCCTTTTCATTGTCATCATTGTGGATGTGACTAAGAGCATCGGTGATTGAATCATAGCTCTCTTCTATTGCTGCGGTAGCCTTGGCATGTGCTTCCCATCTAGTGTCTGAGAGAGGTTTTGGAACTTTGGAATCGACATCTAAATATGATAATAATACCCTCCAGCGTTTTGTGGATGCTGAAAAGAAAGTGTATATTTTTGTGCAATTCCAAAAAATTTACAGCATCTAAACAACAATCAACTGCAGCACGACCTACAAGATTTAGGGAATGTCCTGCACATGGAATAAATAACGCATACTTGTTTTGCTCCAAAATCTTTTGCTGCATACCATTAAATTTACCAGACATATTTGCAGCATTGTCGTAAGATTGACCTCGACATTTACTAAAGTCCAAATTACATTCTGTGCTTAAATAATCAAGTATCATATTTGCCATACTTTCCCCACTGTGGTTCTCTAATTCTAGAAATGTTAGAAACCGTTCAATCGTAAACCATCTTCTGGTGATACATATCTAACTATTACAGTTAGTTGATCAACATGTGAAAGGTCTGGGGTCGAGTCAACTGATATGCTAAAGTAACCTGCTTCCCTAATATCACTCAAAATCGAGTTTCTGACTTTTTTGGATATAAGCTGAATTATTTCATCACATATTGTTTTAGACAAATATGAAACATTTCCTGACCCTTTATTGCCATGTTGTTGTATATGATTCGATAGAAAGGGGTCAAACTTGGCTATCAATTCCAGTAAACCCAAATAATTTCCATTATGTGGCGACCCTACTTTTTCATTTGTACCCCTAAAGGCCAAGCCACGCTCTGCTAACGTGCATATAACTGCAATGATGCGCTTAAGAACATTTCTCCAATAATTTTGTTCTCCTTCAATTTGTTGTATTAGTTTTGAATCTAGTAAATTTAAACCGCGTTTTTCGTCAGGTATGTTAACATAGCTTGTCTATGCTCTACCGAATTTTCATGAGCTTTAATTACAATGGGATTTCGCCAGTCATCAAACCCAGTAGAAGCTAGTGCCGCAGATGATGTAGAGAATAACTTGCAAACGAAGCAGAAGACACTACCTTTGGAAGGAGAATACACTAACCATTCTCTGTCATATATTTCTCCGTTAACATTTTTGGAATTAAATAGACCTTTGGAACAAAATCTGTCCTGTGTTTTAAATGACCGTTTTGATTTATCAAATGGGCCATTCCAGTGCTGACATTCAGAAGGACGTTCGGATACAATATGAAATGTCATCTTTAGTTAAAACATCCCACAGTCCAAGATCAAACCTTTCGTTCGTTCATCCCAGTATTCCCAGGCTCAGCAACCCTTATTGTTGCATCAATATCCACATCAGTAGATGTATGTTGTTGCTCATGTACTGAATGATTTTCTGTAGTGTCGGGTGCTGTTGCTCTAGTAAAGTAACTATCAACGGTTGGAATTGTTTTTAGTTGATCTTTAAGTTGCTGCTTTCGTTTCCTTTTCTGGTACCCGCTTTGAAAGTTCTTTTCATTTTGAGATTCTACGGATGGATAAATAATGAAAATGAAATGCTTTACCTGCAGGGTCATATAATTTCATAGGCGGATTTAAGGGGCCGGGCGAAAGTCCATTTCCCCAAACCAGTGGTGAAATTACATATCCCATTTTTTAGAGGATGATATGACTCTAACATGAATGCTAACTAAAACTTTATTTTTTCCGAACCACATATCAATTACTTTTTAGCTAATATTAGGTAGAAGGTCTAAACACCACCCTGTACAGAATTCATACACTGATACACTCAAACAACAATGCCATCGCTTACCATCATGTATGGTGTAATATTCCTCATCCGCGCGACCAGGACTCTGTGGGGATGGTCAAAATATTTCCCAAAAGGGCTGACAAGTATACAAATATCATGCGGCCCCTCGTCCCGCCTCCTACGCCTATGTACAAACCATAATAATTTTGAATTGTGTTACAACTTACGGTACTAAGAGTGGGTTAGGTAACTTAACTTACCGATTTTAAGAAACCGATTTAAGTTAGTTTTCCTTGATACCTACCACCATTACGTCATATTTGTTTATTGTTTATTATTAATGGATCAAAATAATAACAGAATAAGCGACCAGTAAAGATGTTCTTAAAAAGAACAGAGGCCCTCTGTCAGAGGGCATAGTGCACATTCCAGATATAAGGCAATGGTGATAATTTTAAAAGAACATGTCCAAACGCACTGTATCTACTGAGCCTATTCTCTGCAGGGGAAGTCACCCTGGATCTCGGATGCTTTTCCGTTGATGACATATATGTATTTTGCCATATGGTCTTGCCGGTATTTCTTGCTTCTCCCATTAATCCACTGTCCGGCGCACCGAGTAAGGACAACATTTCGAACAAACCACAAGTATTGGGCACTGCAGCATGTGTCGCACTGTCTGAGGCCCTGTAGCATGTCCACGGGTGCCAGTACTAGTGCAATAACCCAATTTGGCAACTGACACCCTTGAGCGACCAACACCAGTTCAAGCGGTTGAGACACTGCCACCCCAACTATCGCGCACCCCGCCAGGGGCACGGTCATGTCATGAGGCACGGTCATGTCATGACGAAGCCGAGTGACGATAGTTTCTGCAAATTAAGTATCAGGAAATGCGCTATGATGCATGCAAAGCCCTTTGGATGGATGCCCACGCCTTATTTGCAAATTGCGCTGAACCATCCACAATAAATCGCAGATCTCAGTCTCTCACAGTTCAATTTGCCCCTTTCCAGATCCCCATGTAATTTAAACAAATATTATGAAATATAATATAATTTACCTTAAGTTGTTTTTGTGAAAGTTGCTAAATTGCTGTAATTATGACATCCACATCCACAATATAGTTTTAACTACTTAACTTCAATTTTTTTAAATTCCTCTGTCGAATTGCAAATTTAAGCATCCAAAATATATTTAA
Organism: Chiridota heheva; assembly: GCA_020152595.1. NCBI lineage: Eukaryota > Metazoa > Echinodermata > Holothuroidea > Apodida > Chiridotidae > Chiridota > Chiridota heheva. The sequence goes on from JAIGNY010000832.1 coordinate 2,287,383, forward strand.
CAGCGTTTACATTTATTAAATCCAGAACATCAATTCTCTGAAAACATGATTTATTCCATTGTCTGTGACAAATCATGGTTGAGTTGTTTTATAAACATATATGGAATTACAATATGATCACACCACATGCACTCTCTAATAAAAAAAATGTACCATAAATCCAAACTGCATGTGTGCAACTTTAATACTATAATACAATAGAAAATGAAATTACAATACCCACCGCTACGATCATGCATGTTCAAAGTACAAACCATGTGGATGTGGTATTGTGAGTTATTTATAAATATGTGTATACATTATTATAAAACCCAAGTTTTGTTTATTTATTAATATCTCCTCTCTATGAAAGGGGATTTTTATTTGGGGTATAATGGATATATTGGATTTCAATTAATCATTTATGTATTTAACCCTTAAAACATCCTATTTATTTATTGCGCAATACCCAGAAAACGCTACAACGTGTAAACCCCATTGACTTGCTAAAACAACTGGAAGTAAAAAACGCGAAAAACCCGAAAACATGCACTTTTTGTTTTTCGCGTATTCGGTCACTGTAGGTACCACACAGTCGCGACCAACGTCAAACGGTAGTACTCGATAAGACCCCAATTCCGTACACAGTAGCCTAGGCCGTAGGGTACAGCGTTCAAATTTTATTTAGAAAACGGCAAAAATCGAAAAAAATGAAATATGAGTGGTTTTCTGACCTGAAAAAGTGAAACTTCTAAGGTAGATATGTGAAAATAGACCCCGGATTCTTTGTCACTGGGCGTACAGCTTTATTATGATACCAACTTCGACAGGGTGGTGGCAGTATTCATGAATTTATAATAAATCAAAATCGAAAATCTCCACGACCCAAAAGGGAATGGCGATGTATATTAATAAAAAGAAAAAGGAAATTATCAGTCAAATAAATTTTGTGCTTGATATTTGGGCCATGATTTACCATGGTATAAAAATGCATGATATTAGCCAACCCAAATTATGTAGTACTTTTTTCTATTTTTTCCAATTTATTTTGAGGCCCCTCAATTAGGCGAGGCCCTAAGCTGTAGCTTAGTTAGCTTATGCGTAAATCCGGCACTGCCCATATTATGTTCTGTCAGTTTCATCAAGTAGTTAACGTAGGCGTACTAGGAAGGGTCACCTCTGAACCTCTCAGAGAAAAAGAGGGGAAGGGGGAGGACCCCCCAAATATTTCCCGGTTACAAGCACAAAATTTGCAATAAACTATTACCAGGTTGAGATTTCATCGAACGTCGTGCTGCTAACTGGCTAATCGGGGGAAAAGGAAAAGGTGCTTGAATTTTCGGAAAATTTTCTTCATTTTCGGAAAGTTATCTTCAATAATTACCGGAAAATATCCTTCATTTTCGGGAGAATTCTTCAATGATTGGGAAAGCTTTTATAACTGGCTAATCGTAAAAAAGGAAAAGGTTCTTCAATTTTCGGAAAGTTTCCGTCAATTTCGGGACATTTTCTCAAATTTTTAGGAAATGCTGACAACCTTTTATCAAAATTTCTCCTTTTTTTGGAATTTCCTACAATTTCGGGCAAGAGCAATGTTCTTTGCTTTTCGGAAAATTTTAATTCAATTTGGGGAATTTTTTGTCAATTCTCGAAAGTTTTTTGTAAATTCTCAGGAATTTTACAAATTCGTTTCAATTTTATGTTAAAGATTTCTCAATTTTACTTCCCAGATGGGTATACCTGATAACACAATTTGGCTGGGCCAACGTTGGTAAAAGGTGGCAGTTTATGTTGAGTCTTTGTTGTTAAAATGTAAGTTTTTGGTAGGGTGCTTGTACTTATGCGGTAGGCCCAACAGTTAAGCCAACGTTAATGTTAGCATGCCAACCATTGGTTACAGAATGTTGGTTCAGAGTTGGGCCAATGCTAGCATGCCAACCGTTGGTTACAGAAAGTTTGTCCGGCGTTGAGCCAATTTTAGCATGCCAACCCAACATAATGCCAACATTTGCCAAAGCATGCCAACCTCTGGCCAACGTTAGCCCAACATAGTGTGCTATCTGGGATAAATACATAAGACATACAGTCGGGAGGTGAAATGAGAAACATGTTAAATCCCCCCACCTCCCACCCCGGAAAAACAATATACTAACGCGCCTGTGACCTTACATCATATCGGGGTGACATGAAAAGATACTCCTGTTTGCAGGTTTGTAACCAGAATTATGAAAGGTTATCAAATTATGTTGACCGGCCATTTTCATGTAACTGCATCAATCTTGGAAGGTCAATAATTTTCTTCTTTGTCCCCGTTTCTTAATATTTTCACGAATTCGAAATAATTTACTTGGTTGGTTTCCTTTTTTCTTGATCTGCAATTTTTAAAATCAGGGACCGGAATTTGTAAAGTACATGTATGTGGGAAAAGGGACAAACCTCATCTCTGAAAATGGGTTTGGGGTTCAAATTTGGGATTTTTGAGACCTAAACGGAGAAACAACAGAGAGAGATGGAGTAAGTCATTTGACGGAGGTAAATCCATAATCATGTTAAATCAATATTGAATTGAATCATTGTCAATTTGATGTGTTTTCTATTTGATGTAGCAAATTGATGAAAGGACCACGTGTAATGGGGTGGGGAAGGGACCATGTACACGCTCAATGGGATGGGGGACAGGATCACATATAATGGCGGGAGAGGGGGTAATTTTCAATCATATCCGCCTGCACTTTTCTGTACTGTTTTCATAATCTGGTTTAATATGAGTCGACATGAGAGTAGCCGTCATCCCGTGGCTGTACTTAAACTAAATCCATCAATGCCATTAGGTTCAAAGAGCCAGCGCTTATCCTGTTTCGATGGGGCAAGCAGATGAGAGTGCATGACTCCCTCTGAAACGGGATAGAGTCGACAAGAGAGTAGCCGTCATCCCGTGGCTGTACTTAAACTAAATCCATCAATGCCATAAGGTTCAAAGAGCCAGCGCTTATCCTGTTTCAATGGGGCAAGCAGATGAGAGTGCATGACTCCCTCTGAAACGGGATGCCAGTCCATCGTAGATTAATAATAATACATAAATTTATATAGCGCTAATTTTGTAAAAACATTCAAAAGCGCTTTACATACAAGGAAATTACGATACGAAAACAAAAATAAGAATACAGAAATGACAACATAAATAGAAATACAATGGATCAAGCTGCACATTAGATTAATGTCTTTTTAAACAAAAAAGTTTTAAGCTTAGTTTTGAAGGAGGTCAGGGATACATTATTAATACATTTGAGTTCAGTTGGGAACGAATTCCACAACCAAGGACCTTTAAAGCGAAGGTTCTTTCGCCAAGAGTTTTATGCTTAATACGGGGAACAAATAGGGACTTGAAACGAAAGTCATAGCGGGATGCAATGGTTTTTCAACTACCATTTCACATAAATATTTTGGAGCAAGGCCTTTAATGCACTTGAAAACTTGTAAAATAATTTTATAATCAATTCTTTGTTTGACTGGTAACCAGTGAAAGGATTTCAAAACAGCATTAATGTGAGAAAATTTTGGTAGTCTGAAAATCAACCGAGCAGCACCATTAAGTATTCTTTGAATTCTGTAAAGTTGATAATCAGGTAGTCCAACAAGAAGTGAATTACAATAATCAATGTGAATTATAACAAAAGCATTAATAAGGGTTTTCATGGAATCTACATCAAGATATTTGGCAATCTGACGAATGTTATAAAGACCGTTATAAGCTTTGGAACAAACTTTCCCAATATGTATATTCATAGACATGTGATTGTCCAAATAAACACCCAAGTTTTTTACACTAAGAGATGGTTTTATTTCAGCATCACCAACTTTGATGGATTGGACTCCAGCTTTAGCTAATAGCTGACGAGTGCCAATTAGAAGAAATTCAGTCTTAGAGTCATTGATCATGAGATTATTCTTTACCATCCAAGACCTTATTTCAGCAATAAAAGATTGCATTAACAACCCAGCAGTGCTGGTACTCATTCAAACATTTCTGAAACATCATTAAATCATTATCTGATCCCTAATTAAAACAAAATGGGTGTTAATGTGACCTTTCACAAACACAACTTACGAGACATACACCAATGTAGAATGAAAGATGTGTGGCATCAATTTCAGAACTTGAATATCTCACGTGCCATTTTTTAAGGATTTTACTATTTGACCATATGCCAACATTTTAGGAACCACTTTATACATTAATCACATAGTGGTTGTCTAGTTGTCTGCACTTTTCCTGTTTGGGATCTTGTAGATAACATTGCCCTGAAAAAGGCCAGGCAAAAGCTCATGGCACTTCCCTGGTCAAAGAAGCTCATGAAAGAGGACTTAAAAAGAAACAAATGGTGAAAAAAATATTACAATATATTTTTTTCCTTAAGGAGATATTCAAGTCCTCATTTGTGTAGAAATAACTAGTGTGTAAATGCCACTGTAGACGGTTGGCGCCCTCATCGTCTCAACAATTGTTAATGTATAGAGAATTGATTTTTTGTTTACTTTTTTGCTCCATTTCTTCAGGTGGTGAATTATAGTTATTTTACTACTAGTCTGTTTTACTACAATCCCGACATATCTAATGGCTTTTAAAGGCGCAAAATTTCATATCAGTTAAATGAAATACATAAAGACTTGAGGATTGTGACATCACAACTAGTCTGATTTCAGTCGTTTCTACACAAACGAGACAGAATTAGTCAAATTGAATATCTCCTAAAGGGAAGAGAAGTAATTTCTTCACCATTTTGCTTCCATTAAATCCCTCTTCCACATCAGATGAATTTGCTTGACCACTGAACTAACGACATTTGTTTCTATCAGTCCTCTTTCACATCAGGTGAACTTGCTTGATCACTGAACTAACAACATTTGTTTCTATTAAAGTCCTCTTCCACATCAAAGGAACTTGCTTGACCACTAAACTAACATTTGTTTCTATCAGTCCTCTTCCACATCAGGTGAACTTGCTTGATCACTGAACTAACAACATTTGTTTCTATTAAAGTCCTCTTCCACATAAGATGAACTTGCTTGACCACTGAACTAACAACATTTGTTTCTATTAAAGTCCTCTTCCATATAAGATGAACTTGCTTGACCACTGAACTAACAACATTTGTTTCTATTAAAGTCCTCTTCCACATAAGATGAACTTGCTTGACCACTGATCTAGCAACGTTTGTTTCTATTAAAGTCCTCTTCCACATCAGAACTTGCTTGACCACTGAACTAACATGTTTCTATTAAAGTCCTCTTCCACATCAGAAGAACTTGCTTGACCACTAAACTAACATTTGTTTCTATTAAAGTCCTCTTCCACATCAGAAGAACTTGCTTGACCACTAAACTAACATTTGTTTCTATTAAAGTCCTCTTCCACATCAGAAGAACTTGCTTGACCACTGAACTAAATTTGTTTCTATTAAAGTCTTCTTCCTTATAAGATGAACTTGCTTGACCACTGAACTAACAACATGTTTCTATTAAAGTCCTCTTCCACATCAAAAGAACTTGCTTGACCACTGCACTAACAAGATGTTTCTATTAAAGTCCTTTTCCATATAAGATGAACTTGCTTGACCACTGAACTAACAAGATTTGTTTCTATTAAAGTCCTCTTCCCTACAGAAGAACTTGCTTGACCACTGAACGAACAACATTTGTTTCTATTAAAGTCCTCTTCCACATAAGATGAACTTGATTGACCACTGATCTAGCAACGTTTGTTTCTATTAAAGTCCTCTTCCACATCAGAACTTGCTTGACCACTGAACTAACAACATGTTTCTATTAAAGTCCTCTTCCACATCAGGAGAACTTGCTTGACCACTGAAGTAACAACATTTGTTTCTATTAGTCCTCTTCCACATAAGATGAACTTGCTTGACCACTGAACTAACAACATTTGTTTCTATTAAAGTCCTCTTCCACATCAGAACTTGCTTGAGCACTGAACTAGCAACGTTTGTTTCTATTAAAGTCCTCTTCCATATAAGATGAACTTGCTTGACCACTGAAGTAACAACATTTGTTTCTATTAAAGTCCTCTTCCACATAAGATGAACTTGCTTGACCACTGAACTAACAACATTTGTTGCTATTAAAGTCCTCTTCCATATAAGATGAACTTGCTTGACCACTGAACTAACAACATTTGTTTTTATTAAAGTCCTCTTCCACATAAGATGAACTTGCTTGACCACTGAACGAACAACATTTGTTTCTATTAAAGTCCTCTTCCACATAAGATGGTCTTGCTTGGCCACTGAACGTTTGTTTCTATTACAGTCCTCTTCCATTTAAGATGAACTTGCTTGACCACTGAACTAACAACATTTGTTTCTATTAAAGTCCTCGTCCACATCAAAAGAACTTGCTTGACCACTGCACTAACAAGATGTTTCTATTAAAGTCCTTTTCCATATAAGATGAACTTGCTTGACCACTGAACTAACAAGATTTGTTTCTATTAAAGTCTTCTTCCACATCAGAAGAACTTGCTTGACCACTGAACGAACAACATTTGTTTCTATTAAAGTCCTCTTCCACATAAGATGGTCTTGCTTGGCCACTGAACGTTTGTTTCTATTAAAGTCCTCTTCCACATAAGATGAACTTGCTTGACCACTAAACTAACATTTGTTTCTATTAAAGTCCTCTTTCACATCAGGTGAACTTGCTTGACCACTGAACTAACAAGATTTGTTTCTATTAAAGCCCTCTTCCACATCAGAACTTGCTTGACCACTGAACTAGCAACATTTGTTTCTATTAAAGTCCTCTTCCACATAAGATGAACTTGCTTGACCACTGAACTAACAACATGTTTCTATTAAAGTCCTCTTCCACATCAGAACTTGCTTGACCACTGAACTAACATTTATTTATATTAGTCCTCTTTCACATAAGATGAACTTGCTTGACCACTGAACTAACATTTGTTTCTATTAAAGTCCTCTTTCACATCAGGTGAACTTGCTTGACCATTGAACTAACAACATTTGTTTCTATTAAAGTCCTCTTCCACATCAGAACTTGCTTGACCACTGAACTAACATTTGTTTATATTAGTCCTCTTTCACATAAGATGAACTTGCTTAACCACTGAACTAACATTTGTTTCTATTAAAGTCCTCTTTCACATCAGGTGAACTTGCTTGACCACTGAACTAACAACATTTGTTTCTATTAAAGTCCTCTTCCACATCAGAACTTGCTTGACCACTGAACTAACAACACGTTTCTATTAAAGTCCTCTTCCACATCAGGAGAACTTGCTTGACCACTGAAGTAACAACATTTGTTTCTATTAAAGTCCTCTTCCACATAAGATGAACTTGCATGACCACTGAACTAACAACATTTGTTTCTATTAAAGTCCTCTTCCATATAAGATGAACTTGCTTGACCACTGAACTAACAACATGTTTCTATTAAAGTCCTCTTCCACATAAGATGAACTTGCTTGACCACTGATCTAGCAACGTTTGTTTCTATTAAAGTCCTCTTCCACATCAGAACTTGCTTGACCACTGAACTAACATGTTTCTATTAAAGTCCTCTTCCACATCAGAAGAACTTGCTTGACCACTAAACTAACAACATTTGTTTCTATTAAAGTCCTCTTCCACATCAGAAGTTGCTTGACCACTAAACTAACAACATTTGTTTCTATTAAAGTCCTCTTTCACATCAGAAGAACTTGCTTGACCACTGAACTAACAACATTTGTTTCTATTAAAGTCTTCTTCCACATAAGATGAACTTGCTTGACCACTGAACTAACAACATGTTTCTATTAAAGTCCTCTTCCACATCAAAAGAACTTGCTTGACCACTGCACTAACAAGATGTTTCTATTAAAGTCCTTTTCCATATAAGATGAACTTGCTTGACCACTGAACTAACAAGATTTGTTTCTATTAAAGTCCTCTTCCCTACAGAAGAACAGGCTTGACCACTGAACGAACAACATTTGTTTCTATTAAAGTCCTCTTCCACATAAGATGAACTTGATTGACCACTGATCTAGCAACGTTTGTTTCTATTAAAGTCCTCTTCCACATCGGAACTTGCTTGACCACTGAACTAACAACATGTTTCTATTAAAGTCCTCTTCCACATCAGGAGAACTTGCTTGACCACTGAAGTAACAACATTTGTTTCTATTAGTCCTCTTCCACATAAGATGAACTTGCTTGACCACTAAACTAACAACATTTGTTTCTATTAAAGTCCTCTTCCACATCAGAACTTGCTTGACCACTGAACTAGCAACGTTTGTTTCTATTAAAGTCCTCTTCCACATAAGATGAACTTGCTTGACCACTGAACTAACAACATTTGTTTGTATTAAAGTCCTCTTCCACATAAGATGAACTTGCTTGACCACTGAACTAACAACATTTGTTGCTATTAAAGTCCTCTTCCATATAAGATGAACTTGCTTGACCACTGAACTAACAACATTTGTTTCTATTAAAGTCCTCTTCCACATCAGAACTTGCTTGACCACTGAACTAGCAAAGTTTGTTTCTATTAAAGTCCTCTTCCACATAAGATGAACTTGCTTGACCACTGAACTAACAACATTTGTTTGTATTAAAGTCCTCTTCCACATAAGATGAACTTGCTTGACCACTGAACTAACAACATTTGTTGCTATTAAAGTCCTCTTCCATATAAGATGAACTTTTGACCACTGAACTAACAACATTTGTTTCTATTAAAGTCCTCTTCACATAAGATGAACTTGCTTGACCACTGATCTAGCAACGTTTGTTTCTATTAAAGTCCTCTTCCATATAAGATGAACTTGCTTGACCACTGATCTAGCAACATTTGTTTCTATTAAAGTCCTCTTCCACATCAGAACTTGCTTGACCACTGAACTAACATGTTTCTATTAAAGTCCTCTTCCACATTCGAAGAACTTGCTTGACCACTAAACTAACAACATTTGTTTCTATTAAAGTCCTCTTCCACATCAGAAAAACTTGCTTGACCACTAAACTAACAACATTTGTTTCTATTAGTCCTCTTTCACATCAGAAGAACTTGCTTGACCACTGAACTAACAACATTTGTTTCTATTAAAGTCTTCTTCCACATAAGATGAACTTGCTTGACCACTGAACTAACAACATATGTTTCTATTAAAGTCCTCTTCCACATCAAAAGAACTTGCTTGACCACTGCACTAACAAGATGTTTCTATTAAAGTCCTTTTCCATATAAGATGAACTTGCTTGACCACTGAACTAACAAGATTTGTTTCTATTAAAGTCTTCTTCCACATCAGAAGAACTTGCTTGACCACTGAACGAACAACATTTGTTTCTATTAAAGTCCTCTTCCACATAAGATGGTCTTGCTTGGCCACTGAACGTTTGTTTCTATTACAGTCCTCTTCCATTTAAGATGAACTTGCTTGACCACTGAACTAACAACATTTGTTTCTATTAAAGTCCTCTTCCATATAAGATACACTTGCTTGACCACTTAACTAACAACATTTGTTTCTATTAAAGTCCTCTTCCATATAAGATAAACTTACTTGGCCACTGAACTAACATTTGTTTCTATTAAAGTCCTCTTCCACATCAGGTGAACTTGCTTGACCACTGAATTAACAACATTTGTTTCTATTAAACTCCTCTTCCACATCAGGTAAACTTGCTTGACCACTGAACTAACAACATTTGTTTCTATTAAACTCCTCTTCCATATAGGATAAACTTGCTTGACCACTGAAGTAACATTTGTTTCCATTAAAGTCCTCTTCCACATAAGATGAACTTGCTTGACCACTGAAGTAACAACATTTGTTTATATTAACGTCCTCTTCCACATAAAATGACTGCTTGACCACTGAAGTAACAACATTTGTTTCTGTTAAAGTCCTCTTCCACATCAGGTGAACTTGCTTGACCACTGAACTAACAACATTTGTTTCTATTAAACTCCTCTTCCACACAAGATGACTGCTTGACCAATGAACATATTTGTTCCTCATAATAACATCCCTCCGGGCATTTTCTGAGTCAGGAATGAATAAGGGACTCACTTAATATTTTTTCATTTCTAGAAGAGCAATAACAGATAATTGAGAATAATATCAGTTTTAATTCCAGATTAAAAAGTAATTTAAAGGTACCAGTCTGTTTGCTGTTCAAGTTTGGCATCCATATCATAAGGCTATTTGATCGCTTGACCCATTACTGAAATGTAAACAACCCGAGCCTATCCCGCACTTCTAAATCATTTTGCAAAATCAAAACATAAGATTCTACCAAATGAAACCTCTCCATGCAAACCTGGAGTTATTTTTGAGACACAAAATATCATACTAAAACAATCAAACGAAATGCACAACCAAAGTATTACAGAAAGAGAGGGTGCTAGAGCAAAACATAATTGCACTAGTAGGATTTACTTTCTCAGTTTTTATGGAGAAATTGATGCTCTTTGCTTAATTGTATCAATAAATAAAAGATAGGAGAAAGTTCTGGGAAATAAATTAGCTGGATGTGAAGTAGTTGGTGGATTTCAGAGGAATAGAAAGCAGGACCAGGTGGCAAACTGCTCCCTTCCTGAGAGGTTTTCACCTTCCCCACAGCATGTTTTTTTTCTGTTTGGGAGGTAAAATTAGGAAATTACTATAATGCAATTGAAAAATTAGTAACATTGAAGTAAAATTTGTTACAATTAATGAAAATTTGGTATAATTTGGCAACATTTCCATATAATCAAAGAAAATTTATCAAAGATGAAGGAAATTTGGAGATGTCCTACAAACAGCATGGCATTATGTGTTATCAATTCAATCACTTACTCACTCTGATGCATGTTGCAGCCACAATCCATACTTCATTCTATAAAAGGAGTAAATATTAAACAAAATCTTATTCACAATTCCAGGCATTCCAGCAGTCATTGCATCAGAATATTAATACAAACTATGAAAAGAATCAAACACAAAAAGGAGAAATAACAACTAAAAATAGTTTCAAAATGTGATGTTTATATTTTCACTCCACAAAGGGAATACTTTTCCATGAACTTCCAAGTGGCATTCATCACATAAGCCTCATAACCAATCCAAGAAGACTAACATGTGACATAAACATTAACTTTAGTTAACTATTATAGTAAGATGTAACATTTCAAAACTTCTCTCTTAAGTCAGTTTCTTGGAAATATTAAAACTTTTTCGTAGGATTAAACTGTATATAAGGAGCTGCATAAAATGGTTAAACTTTGCAGAAAAGTCTCTTTTGCAAAAAAACAGGTTACCCTCTATTGTGACTCATTATTAGAATTCCAGATATTAAAAAAAAGAGTAAATTATTTCATTTATAAATTACTCATTATTGGAAGAAAATGATGCAAAACTTAAGGTTACTTACTTCCAGAACAATAAAGAATGATCAATGAAAGAGAAAGATGAAATACATCAATTTTAAACTAAATGAGAATCACTATTTTTGTCTTGAAAGTAACTGGTTTCAGGAGGCTAACCAGCGAGAAGGAATACCCACATATAAACCCACATATAAACCCACATGTTTTCCTGGCGTGTCTTACACAGAATGTTTCTATAACCACTAAATAGCAGTCCAAAGACAGCCCTTTGTACCAAAACTATCGAGACTATCTCTTAAACGGGCTCTCAGTTGAAATTTGAAAGCATTTTATTTTTTGTTTATTCATAATAAGCAGAGAGCATCATCATTCTTTGGCCAATTGACAAAGATCTGGTGCAGCAAAATTAGCCTGAAGACAAAGGTACGCATATAATGCAGTTGTAACTTCCACACTCCTCTCTTTACGCAGCTGAAAGCTGGGCCACTACTCTGACTGAAGAAAAACAGCTCAACTCCTTCGATTCCAAATGCCTGCCCAGAATTCTCAACATAAGATGGTTCCATCACATCAGGAACTGCGAAATCAGGGAGAGAACTAATCAACTGCCTTTTTTTCTGTAACTGAAGAATGCACATCTCAGTTGATGAGGACATGTCACTCGAATGAGCCCAACCAGACTCCAGTGCCTTACTAAACTGGAAACCTGAGATGGTAGGAGGGAAACGGAAGCAGGGGAGATGCAGGAATTATTGGTCAGATGCTGTCACATGGGATGTAGAGTTGGTAGGAGTAGAGAGAATGGACCTCCAGAGGATTACAAGAGATCGGAAAGAACGGAGATGTGTGCATGCACAATTTATGTCTTAAATGCCACGTTATAGGAGTGAGTGTGAGTGAGTGATGGAAAAATTGAAATAACAGAGGTTTCATTTTAATACGTGTTGTTGAAAAATGAAATGAATTATGCATTTCATATCAAAATTTAAGTAATAGTAACTATTTTATATAGCGCCCTTTCTATACAATTATATAGTATATATTCAATACAAGTATATTCAAACATCAGAGCTTTTTAGAATAGAGGAGAGCTACCCAAACGGTGCATCATCCATCCATTAGCTCAGGGAAGTGAATGAACACCGAACAGTGTTCAGACAACCAGGTAGGGTGTGACTGTCCTACCATCAGGACCGATGGCTTAACGTCCCCTCCGAAGGACGGCAACTTTCTCTCTCAACAGCTGAATGGGGGAGCAGGAGCTTTTATGTCTGCATAGCTGTGGAAAAACAGCTTAGACCTGACCGGGCTTGAACCCAATACCTGCAGAATCTCAGTCATGCACTCCACCAACTAAGCTACCTGCCTCCATGAAAGAAAAGTGTATCACAATAATCTAGAGATGCCACAATAATATGCCCTCATATTTGGGCCAAGTGCACCTTTAAGAAAATATAGATTTGTTGAACTAATAAATGGAAAAAGACTGTTTGTGATGTGCTTCCTGATTTCAAATACAAACCGTGCACACTTAAAAAAGCTTGTAAAAACTTGGCAATCAGTATCTCATAGAAAGAAAGAATATCTGAGAACTTTCTTCACCATTTTGTTTTTATTTGCATTCAAATCTTTTCAAAAGTGTCTTGCCTGAAATAACATAGAATAATTTCTTGTATTTGACATAATAAGCACCCAGTGATTACGAAAATAGAGTTTTAGAGCACCACTTTTTAGGCTCAAAGTATCTTCCTAATAAGCCCCCATGCTGGGGATCAGGTACAGTGTGCTATTTTAACTGCATTGTACAAACTGGTTCTACACTAGCCCAACAATAACCACACAAAAACATTGTGAGCATCAGACATAAAATAAGCAAAGAAACAAACTGGAGTATTCTAAGTCTTCGAATGAATCAAATGAATTATGTTATCAGCCAACAAATCTTAGGTGGGCGCTTATTAGAGCAGGGGCGCTTATTACGTTGAATACGATGTTAAAATCACAACTTAATCTTTTTATGCTGTAACGAAAACTTAGAACTAAAATTGACTTGAATTTCTGGTTTGAGTGAGCGCAGTACTACGACATAGATTTCTGAAGGCATAGTACCATCAAGGGTGTGCTACCCAAGGAAATACTACCTTAATATGTTGATGAGCTAGTGTGTGGTTGTGGTCATCCAATGATTTTATTTAGCTTAACATGGCTAAGACACTTTCCAACCTTATGGCTATGTCTACCCAAGTTGTAGTCGCCTGGGTGCACCTCAGTCATGTCTGGACTGAATTAAGTTACTGTCCAAGTGGCAAATCTCCCTGGCTTTCCTAATTGTTCAAGATAGATATGCTCATCTTATTCAAATTTGGTTGGTATCAGAATCACGATATTATATGTTGTAAAACATGACAGGTATTTTTTTGTGCAAAAAAATAAAAAATAAACTCTAAAAACTTTGATCTTGATTAGTAAAAAGTGATGATAATTGAGTTTATTATTCCAAAAAATAACCAAAAATTACTTTGTGCTCTTCCAATAGTTATGCCATTATTAATGGTCATCGAAACCATTTAAAAATAGTTCATACTGGCTTCTATGTCAGGGTCACACACATAACCAAACACTACAGCAGAAAAAGCTCCCTCTCCAAAATATATTCATTTACAGATTTGGTCTGAGTTTACAATTACAACTTTTCCAAAGCTCTTGAAAAATAAAGACTTATTTCTGAGAACACATGACTAACACATGACACATGTCTGACTTTAATATAACAAAATTCCTGTATCTGACAACAAGTTTAAAATACTATGTATCCTTTATTATCTATATTCAGTCCATAATATACAGATAGTTTCATATGCAAAATTTACATGGAATAAAAACTTTACTTTCAGTAAGTGAAGACTTCTCCCATTGATCACAAATAACAAACAATTATAACATTACTTTTGTAGCCAAATATAGGTGCAGTGGTTAAAAGAGTCAGCGCGTATGCAAAATGTATCAGATTACTGCCACGAGCGCTATGTTGTGTCCTAGGGCAAGATACTATACTTGACTTGCATCAGTCCACTCAGCTGTACAAATGAATACCAGCACGCTGGGGTGTTAACTTGCGATGGACTGGCATCCTGTTCAAGGATAGCCATGTGCTCTCCAGGGATAAGACCTTCATGGTTCTTTAACTTTTGTAAAAATCCTAAAGCAAACCCAGCAAAAGCTTCTGAGGTTGTTCTTTGAGACTGGAGCTCCAAAAATCCAACCAAAACCGATTACCAAATGAGTTATTTATATCTTTGTATCAAAATATTGAAAACGATACATGAATATGTGATACTATATGACTCACGTCATAAGAGAAACAGTGATAAGAATTTCATCTCTTGAAACGAAGATCTTATTGGCTTGAAAAACTTAATCATGATAGAAACAGTGATAAGAATTTCTTCTCTTGAAGCAAAGATCATATTGGCTCAAAAAACTTGATCATGATCTATGGGTAGGTAGCAACATCTTAGGTTTGAAAGAAAATTGGAAAAAGAATTGAAAGAAAATATGCTATAAACCATGAAAATAAAAAACTATATCATCAAAATCAATTAAAAATTGACAATTTTGAATTGTAGAGCCTTATTGTAATAAATTATGCAAATTTTATTGCAATTTTGTGACATCACAACAAGAAATCCTTATGAATCATTCTTCGCCACCGTTCTTTGAATGGGAGCATTTCAGGGAGCATTTCAGTGACTGAATTTCCATCATATCCTCTATCAAAACTTAGCAGCAGTAAAAAGTCTTAAGATTTTCTGTAAAATTTAAAGATTTTGAATTGTCCTCTCTCATACATTCTTCAAACTTTAATTGGTCAAAACTCAAAAACTACAGGTGGTACTGTAGTAATCTAACAGCTACTCTGTTCAGAATCTAAAGCTCTTTCTGGCAAATATAAATGTTCTTTCTGGCAAATATAAATGTTCTTTCTGCACATATACCTTTAGAAAATTCATAATTCAACTGAAAATGGAAATAGCAATCACAAAGACATTGATCCTTCACATTAACAACGTGATATAACAGCTTATCAACTATGTCCATCCTAATATTTATGCAAAAATGGAAACACTACAATTCTGATTAGGCATATTTGTTAAATCATTGGATCTTACATTATAGTAATAGTAATTATTTTATATGGCACCCTTTCTATACAAGTATATTCAAGAGCGCTTAACAAATATTGGAGCTGTAGTATACGGGAGAGCTGCCCAAACGGCAAATCATCCATCCATTAGCTCAGGGAAGTGAACGAACACCGCGTTTTCCAAACTTCTATTCTCAAATAGTGTTCAGAGAGCCAGGTAGGGTGTGACTGTCCTACCATCATGACCGACAGCTTAATGTCCCCTCCAAAGGATAGCAAGCGCCATTCAACCATTGACACTTTTCTCAACAGCTGAATGGGGAGCAGGAGCTGCAAATGACATACTTCCGCTTTGATAATCGGTGTATCTGTTTGCATAACTATGGAAAACAAGGTTAGGCCTAACAGGGGTTTGAACCCAGTATCTCGGTCGTGCGCTCTACCGACTGAGCTATCCGACTCCTACCTGATTATAGGACTGAATGGATGAAGAGATAGACTGTGGGCTAAGAGGCAAACCATGGGCTTAGAGACAGACCATGAAATCAATTCTCTGATGAGGCAACTATATGTTATTACAGGTGTATGAACCACACATACTTAAATACTTGGCAAAAAGTCTCAAATCCTTACTGAAAATAAGATTGAAAAATAAAATACTTACAAATAGTTCTACACACATTCATGTAAATATTCTGCATTTTTGAGTTATAATCCAGTTTCTGAAGTTATTTTGCCATTCCCAGACATTCTAACGATCAGTATACAATATGCAAATCAAAAAAGACATTTTGTCATTTTTTAACTCTCTTGTTGGAGGTTCTCAGAATATCACACACAAAATATGAACACCACTTGCATCCAGACAGCATAATATGAGTGTTCTATGAGAGAGCAAGGACCACAAACTTTTCTTTTAAGTTAAAAAATTAAGACATAAAAATTAAAGAGAGAAGAATACCAAGTCATGATATTTTTCAACCTTTCTTTGAATTATGAGCACTTTGCTCAGGAGCATGTTCCTGAGGAATGTTCACTTGTACCAAGTGATTTTTAAGTTTGTCTTATAACATCTTCAATATCACCTATAAACATCTTCAACATCACCTACAAACATCTTCAACATCACCTATAAACATCTTGAAGATGCCCTCCCCAGCCACAAAAATGCAAATGCTTTTCTCAGCCTCTTTCCATTGTTGCATATAGAGACAAATTCAAATATAATCATCTATTTCAAAAGAAACAAAATGGTGGAGAAACCGTTCAAAAATCTTAATTTCGTTACGAAGATATTCAAGTTTAAAGTTCTGTCTTATCTGTGCAGAAATAACTGGTGTAGTAAGTCTACTATAGAAGATTGGTACCCTCATCCTCACAGTTTTAATGATTAATGTATTCTAAAGAAATTATTTAACTTTTTTACTATTTGAATAATATTTTCTCAAACTTTCTTCAGGTGGTAAATTATGATCACCCTTACCAGATTCTGGTTTACTACTTTCTTGACATATCTCATGGTTTTGGGCCACAAAATCGCAGGACAAAATTTGATAGATTACATTAAGACTTTGAGGAATCTGAGGCTATGACATCACAACTAGCTTGATTTCAGTTGTTTCTACACAAATGATACAGAACTTAACTTAGATGTCTCCTTAACGGATTAAGATTTTTGAATGATTTCTTCACCATTTTGTTTCTTTTGAAGTCTTCTTTCATATAAGATGGACTTGCCTGACCCTGAACTAATCCTTTAAGATTTGACATGCCAAATCCTCAATTTGTTATGACACAGATATTAAATCCTTTCATAATGAGTACAAATTCTCATCAGACCCAAATGAGGCCAAACTTACTAAGCTTATGGCTTTTGACAGTAAAGCAAATATTTTGGCAGTAGAGTTTCAGGTTTGTTAAAAATGACCTGTCAGAGCATTGCACCTGTAAAATTACAAATAACAATTAAAATAGGTAGTTATATTTGACACACATCACATGCTGAACACCGATTACACTTGTGACCTATGGTATTCTACTATGAGAAATGGTGGCATGGAGCTTGTCTTGATATCGCTGTGCAGCTTTTAGAAGATGTCATCCAGAAAATATTCAAATATCCCGTCTTATATGCATATGGATACTGAATATGTATAGCAATATGTATTACAATAAACAAATGAACATGGTTTGAATGCTTTTGTCTTTCAAATGATGAGTTTTTGCATGTCATTGTTAATGTGTAAAAATCTAGGCAGTAACAAAAACATTGAAAAAAGTTGCAGTTATTGAAATCAGCAAACTTGAATCAACAAGAACTATAAAAACTAGAAATAGAATTTCCACAATTTAAGGAATGTATTTCTCCATTAATAAACACTTAATCTGTGGCCTTCCTTCGACCTTCAAACACTCACTACAAATTAAGGTCCAACTTGTTACGACTGATCAACTGCTGCACACCTCTAATATCACCTGTGTGCTTATAGAGCTTTCCAAGCCTATCACACATCCTAAGCCTTCAGTAAGAAAAATCCTTTAGCATAGTAAGGATAGCAGCTCTTATTGTACTTAAATACCTGCTAAACAAAAATATGTAATGCCCATTAGAAGACCAATATGGTGGGGATGAGTTTCCAGCAGTCTACAAACTGTTCGATACCAATTACAGATGTCGCTAGTTATCAGCAGACTTTAACAGTAAAATTTTATAAATAAACAGCTACATAAACTACTTTTCAATAGATCTCAACAATTTAGGCAAAAATAAACGCAAGCTTTAATGGTATGTGGACAGGTAGGGGCAACATTAGGGGAAATGATTTCCAATCCACTCAAAAACACGAAGAACGCAAAGTTTCTTCAAAATCAAGTGGTCATTTTACAGCTTTTGTCAGTATCAGCAAATATGCATATGTGTTACTCTTGTGATGTAGAAACAGGATATAATCTCTATTTTCTTATGTATTACCATTGTTTTTTAACCTCTGCCATTTCTCTTTGTAAAAGTGAAGATATTTCTAAAGAAGAGGATAGGATTTTTACCATACCCCAACCAACATCAAGCTGGAAAAGGCATTTCAAAAATTTTCAATGTCTGAAATTAAGAGAAGAAATATAATGAAAACAAAAGCATTTTGAAGTGTTCTCTTGTTCATACATCACATTTTTTCAATATATTAAAAAAAATTTAAGTCATAACTTGACAATTACACATGGTAAGAACATTAAAAGACAATGAAATTAAGAATCTAATGCTCTTTGTGGTACGTGGTTGAACAAAAGTTTTTGCACCTTTCCATGCACCTTTAAGCGACCACTTTTATCATTAAAAGGTTAAGTAGTAAGTAACCTGAGAAGGCTTATATTAGTGCTTCCACCACAAACCAACTTACAGACTCAACACTTGCAAATCCTTCACTCTAGGGCTAAAATTAATTCTCCGAATATTTTGTTAAAATACAATTTGCATATTTTGAATATGGCATTAATAGATATGATATTGCATTATACATACATCTGACTACTGTCAGTGATATTTCATTTAACATGGTACAAAGAGACAAGAATGACACAACCATCCACTGGGACCAAAAATCCGGCCTCAACTTTTGTATAAAATATCTAGAAAAAAACAAACAATCAATCACATTACCGTTCGATCGTCTAACCTTAAGGTCATGTCATTACAAAAATCTTCCGTTATTGGAATACAATTAAAAAATTGACACAGCGCGCAGTCTCTGACTGGCCATGTATAAAACAAGAGGAATCCAAACACGAAGTAACATACGAGAAGTATTAAGCACACAACGATTTGAAGACGCTTTCTCCGTTTGTCAAACTCTCCGAAGTATATGTACGGAAGAAAAATGAAAGAAAGCAGGATTCCGCAAATAAAACCACCCAGATGGGCAAAATTGTCGATCCAAGGCAGGAGTCCTAGAACAAATAGTACGGCAATTATGAGAAAGAGCTTGCCCAGGGCTTTCCAGGGGTACTTGAGCATCTGCCAGTTTTGAAGGACCTCCACCACTAGACAGGCTAAAAGACCAAATTGAGCCCCTGCCGGTCCAACCTGTAGAAGAAAACGGTCAATATTTATCTGCTCCTTAACCCTGACTTTACCATGTGGTGATCAAACCACCTTTTGTAAAAATAAAATCGGAACTTTACCGAAGTCCTATGGAGTAATCTTGGTATTATCCAAGTATAATACTTGGATATTGCTTTCACAAAATGTAACTTTTTTATAGGGGTCATATTACAGAATATTGAGAAAAAGTAGCTAAAAAAAAGATAAAAAAATTAATTGCTAAAAAATTGGCAACAAATATTTGTTTTTTTCCTTTTAAATCTTACAATAACTTCAAGAGCACATTTTTGCTTCAAAATCAAACACGCAAATTCTAAGACATGATATTATTGATTTCTGGTCTAATTTATATAATCCCTAAATGCATTCTTTTGTTCTGGAGAAATTTCTTCTAAATTTCATGAATTTTGCCATTTTTGACTTGTTTTTTCTCTCAAAAAATCATACCAAAACCATACATCGCACATGCTTTGTTGAACTGCAGTTCGAAAGTGCTTGTATTTTCCTTTCATTTGATATATAAATACAGGCATACCCCCTCTATTAGGACCCTTTCCTATAATAATCAAATTTCACCCCAGCATTTTCAATAATCATCTAGTGCAGTAAGTATGAATATGGCCAGCACGCTAAGCGCACCAGGTTCGAGTCTCACCGTGACTACTGTGTTATAATTTTTCTGCTGCAGTTTTCAGGGGTCATTTGACTAAAATCATTTTTGGTGTTTTTGTATCTTTCCTATTTTTCTAAAAATAATAGATTAGCATTATGGAAAGGAAATTTTATAAAGAATCTAAATATGTAACATAAATCCCTGTTTTCAATACAAACAAGAAGTTATTCTTGTGCAAAGATTAGCCGTTTGTTGACCAAATTTAGCCAAAAATTGCTTTAATTGCACATTTTTTCCATTATTTTCTAATTTGGCTTTCATTACTCCAAAGATAAATATCTTAGCTTCCATTTCAATCAAACTTGTAATGAAAGAAAATAAAAGGAAGGTTGTCAAAAATGCATCTGAAAAAAAAAAAAAATTACAAAAATTGAGCTCACAATTTTTCAAAGCTCTGGTAGAGTAAGGGTTAATAACATTAAATTCTAATGGGGCAAATGTTTCACCTTTTGATTAACAGCAAACACAAGCAACTATTTTATGTTAGGATTTCATTTGCAAGGGCACCTAATAAGTTGATATACATCAGATACTCCAAGTGCTAATTGACCTGATTCAGGACAAAAGTTGTACAAATAAAGGCAACAAAGAAAAGGAAATAGATTTACAACAAATTTATTGTACACTGTTTTTTCAAAGCTTATAAATCGTCTTTCTTGAACAACCATCTCCACCAAATTAATTTCATCAATTAGTAAAAACATAAAGAAAATCCTTATGGGCTGGAGCACCAAACTGAACCAAGCTTCAAACTTGAATATCTCCTTATCTTACGGAATAACATTTTTGAATGCTTTCTTCACCATTTTGTTTCCTTTGAAGTCCTCTTTTATATAACATGGACTTGCTTGACCCCTGAATTAATCCTTTAATTACCGAAAATTAATTAACAAAATTTTTAAACTTAAGCAACAAATGTTGACGAATTCCTTACCTCAGCTCTATATGGAATGAATATTGCACTCATGAGATTGCCCCCAATGCCACTGAATATGTAAATGACGCTGATCCTAAGCCAGCCGGCCAGCTTCTCCACGTCACGCAGGATGGTCATCTGCATGATGATGGTAAGGATGCAGTGAAAGATGCTAAAAAGAAAGGCTCTAATGGTCAATGAGTGATCTTAAAATTTTCAGGAACTATGAAATTTGCAGAAACTATGAAATTTCAGGACTTTCGTTTCATTAATTATTTCTTTCACATTCAACATTATACAAATATCAGGAATACCTATGTGGAATAGAATACATAACTGGCCACACTGGTATTGATGTGGATAATACGACTCTATAGGCCATTACACAGTGAACAAGACATGGCGAGCAGTTTTTTAATTTTTGCATAAAATTTGCAGAAATTTGCATATTTGACCAGAAAATTATGCAAAAAATGTAAAGTTAAGTCTTAGCTTTACATAAGATAAACTTATTATTACAATAGAAAATGAAAATAAATTTGTGAAAAAGATCTGAACTGTAAGTTTCCCTCCTTAGGTTATATGCAAATCAGCAACAATTGTACTGTGTGATCACTGATCAAGTATATGATAGCTAGCATCACACCGTAAGATGATGCATTTAGAGACTTAATTTATGTTTTATAACTATCCAACAAATTTCTTTTCTTTTATATAAAAGAAAATTTAAATCATAACTATGAATTGGAAATCATGAGCAAATAAGGGCATATAGATGGCCTGTTGACATGACCTTTTTCACATCTTTTTTACATGACTGCCTTGGGACATCGGGACCTGTTTAATGCCTTTCGGACCTAGACTAACAAAGGGTAAAATCTGCATCATTTGAGGTGCAAATGGGTTAATAAAATCACTTTACACGTAAACAACATTAAAGTTTAATAATATATTTTATTGATCAATGCCTCCTTTATCATTTTCAACATTATTTACAGAAAAAACTGTGATACAAACATCGTTAGCAGCTATCATATAACAGTGCAGTTAGAGTTACTGTAATGCATTTATGTTCAAACTTGTTTACATTACGGGTCAAAACCTGGTTTTCCGGTTAACAGTTTTGGTTTTGGAAACCAATCGGTTTCACGTCGGGGCAAAACCGTGCAAGCTTAAACATCGACTTGACCAATATACATGAAACTAACTTGCATGACATGCATGTAAAAAGGCTTAACAAACATGCAAGATATTGACTTAACAAACATGTATAAAAATGAAATTTGACAACATGCATGAACTAAAACTGTTTCAAACTGGCAGGCAAAAATTTACTTGACTAACAAGAAAGTAACTTACTACAGTGAATAATTTGTCTGACTTATGCATAAAGACTTGACTTACCCAGCGTGCATAAATGTGGACAACCACAGTCTGTAGAACTGGTCTGGATATTCAGGATTGACAAAATTGATTAACCCACATATATCATCCATACAGCTAACCTGCAACAACAAAGAGAAATGATCATCAACCTCAAATTGATCAACCCACATATAACATCCATACAGCTAACCTGCAACAACAAGAAAAGAAATGATCATCAACCTCAACTCAAATTGATTAACCCACATATAACATCGATACAGCTAACCTGCAACAACAAGGAAAGAAATGATCATCAACCTCAACTCAAATTGATCAACCCACATATATCATCTATACAGCTAACCTGCAACAACAAGGAGATAAATGATCATCAACCTCAAATTGATCAACCCACATATAACATCCATACAGCTAACCTGCAACAACAAGGAGAGAAATGATCATCAACCTCAAATTGATTAACCCACATATATCATCCATACAGCTAGCCTGCAACAACAAGGAGAGAAATGATCATCAACCTCAAATTGATCAACCCACATATATCATCCATACAGCTAACCTGCAACAATGAGAGAAGTGATCATCAACCTCAAATTGATCAACCCACATATAATCATCCATACAGCTAACCTGCAACAACAAGGAGAGAAATTATCATCAACCTCAAATTGATCAACCCACATATATCATCCATACAGCTAACCTGCAACAACAAGGAGAGAAATGATCATCAACCTCAAATTGATCAACCCACATATATCATCCATAAAGCTAACCTGCAACAACAAGGAGAAAAATGATCATCAACCACAAATTGATCAACCCACATATAACATCCATACAGCTATTCCTGCAACAACAAGGAGAGAAATGATCATCAACCTCAAATTGACCAACCCACATATAACATCCATACAGCTAACCTGCAACAACAAGGAGAGAAAATGATCATCAACCTCAAATTGATCAACCCACATATATCATCCATACCAGCTAACCAGCTAAAAAGATCTTATGAATTTCTTTTCAAGTTCTCTTTCATATAAGATGGACTTACTTGACCCCTGATAAGTCAGATAAGTCATTTTACGCATCAGTTATTAGACACTCTTTTCTGTATGCAAACAAAAGATGTTCTTGTGAGAAACCAGATACTGCAGGAAGCTGTTACTTTAAGCTCCCTGGTTATTAAGTCTCTGGTGATTTGAAAATTTATAGCCTGATTTATTCAATTGCCCTATATCGATATATAGCCAATTCAAGGCTATTTTAGTATTAATGTTTTAGTTTTTTTTATAGCCCACATGAGCTATCAATTACAAAAGCTATATCCCAATTTAGCTAGAGTGTGGGACAAATCCCTAAATGGGATATTAAGCTTGATTAGCATATGTGCCAGATGGTATTTTAACGTTCCAGCCAATGAAAACGTAATTTTATTTCAATCGGAGATATTCGATGGTATTTCCAGAGCCAACGTTATTATATATGCTAAATTCATTCAGATTGCGGCAAGCAAAAATTGAGATTTGGGCTAGCCTAGCATAAGCTCGAAATCCCTTAAAGGGATGTTGAGCTAAAAAAATCACTGAATATGAAATATGAGCTTGGAATACTAACTTTGATCATGGTTATGAAAAGGCTACAATGCCAAGCCTTCCACACTCTTTGTAATACTGGTTTCCTATCTTGAACAAATTGAGTGTTAAAGAAGAAAAGCCTAACCCCTGATCAGTACGCAACTAATAAATACATAGGTCTTTCAGAAATGGTTATCGAGATATAAGAACATTTGTTTGTTTTGTAAGTGAGTGGTTTTACTTTCTGTAATATTCTAATAAATGACCTAAAAACAATCATATGCCAAAATGCAGACTTT
The DNA here is from genome assembly GCA_020152595.1 of Chiridota heheva. NCBI lineage: Eukaryota > Metazoa > Echinodermata > Holothuroidea > Apodida > Chiridotidae > Chiridota > Chiridota heheva. The sequence goes on from JAIGNY010000832.1 coordinate 2,311,862, forward strand.
CCCTTTACCAATCACATGATTTCTCCTGTTTCTGTGAGAAGTAGTATTGGAAGAAATCACTGTTGTTCCCTTATTTCTTCCTAAGAATGGTGTTCCCTTACATTCATGATTACCATGACTACCCCTAACAATGGCTTATATATGAGGATGCATTTGAGAAACACCACAAAATGAATGATGTTGTCCTACTCTCTTCATCAGAGTGCTGTAGCCCAGTGGTTAGGGTGTCGATTTCGTACTCAAAAAGTACAGGGATCGAATCTCAGCCAGGACCAGTGTTGTGTTCTTAAGCAAGACACTTTATCCCAGTTGCTCCAATTCACTTAGATGTGAAATGAGTACCAGTTTCAGCTGGGGAGTTAATCTGTGATGGATTGGTGTCCCATCCAGGGTAGTAAAGTACTCTCATCCACTTAGTACCATACAAACTGGGTAAAAGCACTGGCTATATAAGCCGTAGAGGCTCTATAAGCCCTAGAGGCTCTATAAGCCCTAGAGGCTCCATAAGCCCTAGAGGCTCTATAAGCCCTAGAGGTTCTATAAGCCCTAAAGGCTCAATTAGCCCTAGAGGCTCTATAAGCCCTAGAGGCTCTATAAGCCCTAGAGGCTCTATAAGCCCTAAAGCTCTATAAGCCCTAGAGGCTCTATTAGCCCTAGAGGCTATATAAGCCCTAGAGGCTCTATTAGCCCTAGAGGCTCTATAAGCCCTAGAGGCTCTATAAGCTCTATAAGCCCTAGAGGCTCTATAAGCCCTAGAGGCTCTATAAGCTCTATAAGCCCTAGAGGCTTTATAAGCCCTAGAGGCTCTATAAGCCCTGGAGGCTCTATAGACCCTGGAGGCTCTATAAGCCCTAGAGGCTCTATATGCCATAGAGGCTCTATAAGCCCTAGAGGCTCTATAAGCCCTTGAGGCTCTATAAGCCCTAGAGGCTCTATAAGCCCTAGAGGCTCTTTAAGCCCTAGAGGCTCTATAAGCCCTAGAGGCTCTATAAGCCCTAGAGGCTCTATAAGCCCTAGAGGCTCTATAAGCCCTAGAGGCTCTATAAGCCCTAGAGGCTCTATAAGCCCTAGAGGCTCTATAAGCCCTAGAGGCTCTATAAGCCCTAGAGGCTCTATAAGCCCTAGAGGCTCTATAAGCCCTAGAGGCTCTATAAGCCCTAGAGGCTCTATAAACCCTAGTGGCTTAAAAGTCTCTTCTTCAAATATATAAAAGGTACATATTGTAGAGAACAAATTGTCCTGTGATCACAAACCTGAGAACATAACGTGGCCTCTTCATGGAAGAACCCGTTGACAAAGGAGCAGTACCCCTTGCTGACAATCTTGCACTCGCCCTGGATACCTATACAGCAAGGACGACCCGTCACCTCACACTGTGTGTGCGGATGCTTGTGATTTTCAGGAAATTTGGTACAAATCTGCAAAAAATAATAACATTTAAGAGTGTAAAAACTTTATATAAAACAAAATTAAAATCTTCACATGACAATATTCCCCATCAGGATGGCACTGTAGCTGTTTCACTTGTCCTCATTCTTTAGAAACAGTTTTATTGTTTTCTCCATAATGAAAAGGTTTAAAATGTGTTTTGTTATACAGGGCATGTTTCCTAAAGGAATATTCTCATGTTTATACAGGCCATGTCTCTCAAAGGAATATTCCTATGTTTTTATAAATGGCTTAATTACTTCAAAGTTGAATAACTGCAATGCACAATTGTATGGTTTGTCTGATACTCAGTGCCGCAAATTACAAAGGGTACAGAATATGGCAGCTCGTATACTTAGCAGAACTTTTAAGTATAATCACATTATTCCCATTCTTAAGGATTTCCACTGGCTTCCCATAAAAGTACGGATAGAATTCAAAATTATTTTGTTAACTTTCAAGGCATTACATTATTTATTACCCAACAACGTCAATGATTTACTTTCATTATACAGGCCTAAGCGCGTACTAAGATCTCAAGATACCATGAACTTAGAAGTCCCTCGTATACTGTCATCCTGTGGGGAAAGATCTTTCTGCTGGGCTGCACCACACCTCTGTAATAAACTCCCCATGGCCATCCGTTCAATCCAAAATCTCACAGGTTTTAAAAGGGCTCTTAAAACTCACTTATACACTCAATATTTTCATTAGTAATGTTTTGTTTTTTGTTTTTAGTGCCTGTTTTTGCCTGTGTTTGTTGTTATAAGTATATGTTTTTGTATAAGTATAAGTTTATTTATAATTACAAGAATAAGTTAATGTTTAAGTATATGTTATTTTTGTTTTCCATTGTAAAGTGCTTGTGAGCTGGCATATTTTGTTCTGAAATGAGCACTTAAAATATATGGTATATAATAATAATAATAATAATAATACAGGGTATGTTTCTTAAAGGAATATTCCCATGCTTATACAGGGCATGTCTATCAAAGGAACATTCCCATGTTTATATAGGGCATGTCTTTCAAAGGAATATTTCCATGTTTATACAGGGCATGTCTCTCAAAGGAATATTCCCATGTTTATATAGGGCATGTCTTTCAAAGGAATATTCCCATGTTTATACAGGGCATGTCTTTCAAAGGAATATTCCCATGTTTATATAGGGCATGTCTCTCAAAGGAATATTCCCATGTTTATATAGGGCATGTCTTTCAAAGGAATATTCCCATGTTTATATAGGGCATGTCTTTCAAAGGAATATTCCCATGTTTATATAGGGCATGTTTCTTAAAGGAATATTCCCTATTTATACAGGGCATGTCTCTCAAAGGAATATTCCCATGTTTATATAGGGCATGTCTTTCTCAAAGGAATATTTCGGTTATGATAGTAACAATGCTATTTATACCTAGCGTGCGGACTAGACATAACATTGACAACCAAGTCAATGTCCACGGCCTTTGATAACCAGTTGTGGTATTCCCAACCCAGGCTTGAACCCAGGGCGTGGTCTGTAGACATGTATGATAACATGGTTACACCACAGTAGGTAGACAATCTTTCAAAGGAATATTCCCATGTTTATATAGGGCATGTCTTTCAAAGGAATATTCCCATGTTTATACAGGCATGTCTCTCAAAACAATATTCCAATGTATATACAGAGAATGTCTCTCAAAGGAATATTCCCATGTTTTTTCATAACCTTTCATAAGAGAAAATATGAGAAACAATTTAGTACAAAAATCCCACAAAGTTATTTATTTCATTAAAAATTATCATCCTTTTTTTATTAGTAAAACCTGCTAGAAAAATAAATTGATGAAAGTTGGGTATTTATATACATTGCCAAATATACCCTACTTCAATAACGTGGAAAATTGTTTCTTAACATACAGAAACAACCAATTAAGGTTCAAAGAAATACATAAACATTTGCAATGGAATTGTCTCTATGACATCATCAAACACGAATTCATCATACTGTACAAAAACTTTAAAATGCAATTGGGAAATCTTTAAAAATCCATATCTCCTGAATGGGATATGATATCAACCTGATCTTTGTACCAAATTGGCTCTAAAAGTGGCACTCTTTCAAATAATTGTTTTACAAAAACATAGAATATTCCTTTAAAGAGGTTTAATGGGCAAAACAAACTATTTGATTAAAAGAACCTGCAAAACTAAGACTTTGAAAAGCAAGTTGACGACGACGAGTGAACACACAATTACAATGACGGGGTCGTCGCCTGCGTATTCGGTTATGATAGTATCAATGCTATCACGAAACGCTTAATACAACCCGGACGAGAACACAGGTACAACGTACAGACAGACATAACATCGACAACCAAATCAATGTCCACGGCCTTTGATAACCAGTTGTGGTGCACTGGCGTGTCTACCAAACCCAGGCGACTTGACCCAGGGCCTCGTGGTCTGTAGACAGGTATGATAACCGCTACACCACAGTAGGTAGACAAAAAGCAAGTAAGAGTTTCAATTGATTTATCAGCTTGAGGTGGTCGTACTCACCTCCCAGCCAGTGATGTTATCTGGCCACACATATGGAGGAGTTGAAGGAGGATATAAACATTCTCTGAAATAGAAGAAGAGGTTGAAAAATAACATCATTTAAAGAACTCACATGAATAACTGATGAAACTCATATTTTCAGAACTATTATAACCTGAATGACTTATAACCTTACTTTGCTTGTCATCATGTGCAGACAAGTAGTTGAGCAAACATTCACTTGAAACTGCTGTCTGAGAAAAAAAACCTTTTCAAACTGATTTTAGCCAAACATGAATTACTCCAAAACTTTGACCAATTCAACTGCTGAGGAATTTTCTCTGTTACCTGACCAAACAGCTGCAGTTACTGGAGAACAATGCAACAACACACATGAGATCATGTATAATGCACATAGGATGAGGGCTTACAATGCGCACACATGAAATCATGATGTATAATGCACATAGGATGAGGACTTTTAATGTCGCACACGTGAGATCATCAAGTATAATAGACATAGGATGAGGGCTAACAATGCGTGCACATGAGATCATCATGTATAATGTACATAGGATGAGGGCTAACAATGTGCACACATGAGATCATCATGTATAATGCACATAAAATGAGAGCTAACAATGCGCATACATGAGATCATCATGTATAATGCACATATGATGAGCGCTTGAAAGCATTTCATTCACATGCTTGGTTCCATACGTGCGTGAATTGGCAGAGGGTCAAAAATACTCCAGTTGTTAATTGGTCGCTAAGATTTCTCCATTATATGATTAGCCAATTATAGACATGTAAATTTCAGTCATGTGACATTATTTGACTCAGTTTTTAGGAGATTGCCGATTCAGATTTGAAAAGGCTTATTCAAAGCTATTGATGGAATGCAATTAAGAAACTAGTCACACATAACACAATAGTAGTTAGACTGTTAGAAAATTTTTTTAAAATCAAGAAATTTGCAACAACAAAATCTCATCAAATTGGCCAATTCAAAATTTCTATAAATTGTAGACCTGTTATCAAGAAAAAATTCAAATTAGTGACAATGTCTGTGAATAGCTCTTGCCTATCTTTTACAAATAAGCTGAGCGTTATTCCTCAACTACATCAGTTTGAAATCTGCTTAACTTGACAACAATCGTTTGAATCTTGGTCATACCACTAGCCAGCATTTATTTGACCTGAAGCTCTCTCTCTCTCTGAATGTCCTCAGTTTCTGAATTCAAGACTTCAAGATTTACATAAAGCCCCAACATGTGCATCAATCGCATACAATCACCTTGGACCTTGATCTGCCATAACTCTTTTTCCAACATATGAAGACTGTTTTACCCACAATACAATGCCCTTTCCCAAAAGGAACCAAACAAAAAGTGTTCAATTTGTCTTTTTGGTAAAATATAAAGATTTTGATATATGTGAAAGACTGTTTCACTAAAAATCAAAGGAATCTGTCACTACCCTTTTCACTTTTAATAATTTTCATCAGAAAATGAGGAGGATTACTGTATGAATGAACTTGCTATCTTACATTAAAACAAATTGACAAAAACAACACATTTGGAAATATCAGTAGAGTAAAGATTACAGCATCTTACCTTGGATCTTGGCCGCAAACTGGTCCTGAGGTTCGACCAAAACTGGGATCGTTAACATCTGGCCACTTGTGAAATGTGGCAAATATCGTCTGTGGATGGAAATTGAAGGCAGTTAGTACCTATGAAACCAATTTGCAACTTATGGAATGCATCTGTCATGAATGAAATCCATTTCTACCTCGTAAACCCAATTCTACTGCATGAAATTCTACTGTACGATAGATATTTAATTTCTATTCACACCTGCCTCTTATCATTCTCAGCTCCACTAATGCAAAACCTTTATTCTGTTTTTTTTTTTACTTTAAAGAGTAAGATTCGTGGGCAAATGGGCAAAGCATGTTCTTATAAAGTGTATGTTATACCCCATCTCAATAAATAAACAAAAAATGCTTCTAGTAATTTAGGAACAGACAATCAATTTTCAAAGAAAACACAGAAATTGTCTTGGATTTGCCTTTATGACATCCATGCCGAAAAGTTTCTCTTTAAGCCTATCCGCACCTAAGTTAATCCTGAAAACTCAGGTATGACAATTACCAACCCAACTTCCTGTTCAGTGAATAGTTTCCACTAAAAACAATGAATGTTTATCTGCCATTCCCATGCACACCACAGCCAAGTAGCACAAGGCTATTTGTGTGTATAAGATTACACAAAGCCAGAGCTGAATAATCAAAGCACCTTTGTGATTGAAATCAGTCATCTGTGTTAGGTGTCTTAGTGGGATAAGTTTGTTTTCAAACTGGTGATAAAAATAGCTGTGTATCATAATGCCTGAGGTAATAATGTGCATTAGCTCTGAATGATTGACGGACCATTTCTCCTTAGGAAAGATATTTCTTCATGTCACTGTGAGGTCACTTTTCAACACACTTGTGCAATCTTTAAAATGCAATTAACTCCTAGTCAAAAAAAGATATCAACATGATTTTTACACCAAATTGTTTTTCTTCCATAGTCCTCTAAATATCATATATATATATATATGAAAATGAAAATTCACAGAAATATTCCTTATGACATTTAAAATATAAGTTAAATTTGTTGCTTCAAATATTGAAAGAAAACCTTCCCATTATTACATCAAATGCACTCTTTAAACCACACTCCCCTCCATTTTCACCCATCCCTTATTTCAATCTTCCTCAAATTTTCTTCCAAATATTCCTAAGGCATCCTGTTAAATAACAGACAAACAAACTCCTCAGGTGGCAGAGGTCATACTCTCATGAATATTCACAAAACAAATTCCTCGGTGGCAGAGGTCATACTCTCATGAATATTCATAAACAAACTCCTTTGGTGGCAGAGGTCATACTCTCATGAATATTCACAAACTCCTCTGGTGGCAGCGGTCATACTCTCATGAATATTCACAAACTCCTCTAGTGGCAGCGGTCATACTCTCATGAATATTCACAAACAAACTCCTCGGTGGCAGCGGTCATACTCTCATGAATATTCACAAACAAACTCCTCTTGTTGCAGAGGTCATACTCTCACGAATATTCATAAACAAACTCCTCTGGTGGCAGAGGTCATACTCTCATGAATATTCACAAACTCCTTGGTGGCAGAGGTCATACTCTCATGAATATTCACAAACAAACTCATTCCTCTGTGGCAGAGGTCATACTCTCATGAATATTCACAAACAAACTCCTTGGTGGCAGAGGTCATACTTTTATGAATATTCACAAACAAACTCCTCTGGTGGCAGAGGTCATACTCTCATGAATATTCACAAATAAACTCCTCAGGTGGCAGAGGTCATACTCTCATGAATATTCACAAACAAACTCCTTGGTGGCAGCTGTCATACTCTCATGAATATTCACAAACAAACTCTTCAGGTGGCAGAGGTCATACTCTTATGAATATTTACAAACAAACTCCTGAGGTGGCAGAGGTCATACTCTTATGAATATTCACAAAAGAACTCCTCTGGTGACATAGGTCATATATACTCTCATGAATATTCATAACCTACAGAGCAATCCCTATCCAGGGTCTGTAGGCAGCCAGCACCGTCCGTTCTGATGCAGCATCCTGACTCTGACTCTATTGCTCTCTCCTCCTCAATCTTGCGATGAACCTCTTCGTCTCTGTGCATACACGGAGAATACTTGGCCCCTAGATGGATCAAGTCAGCCTGGGGATGTAAGAGAAGGGTTGTCATTATTACAGTCAAAAGTTCATTGCCATCAATTTTACTTGTACATGTAGATATAAAACAAATACTGAAAATCTTGTATATTATAACGATGCTTAATTTCCAAGGTTGTAGATTTTTGTAGATGAAAACCAAATCTACAAGACACAGTATCCACAATCTTTATCATTAGCCATTTTAATGTTTGGTTTGGGTTGTTGATGTTTACAGCATTGCGACAGTCCGAGTCAAATGTGCCAAGAGGGTGTTAAAAAATAAAGGCGTAAGAATTAGGGTAGATAGGGTAGAGAGGAGATGGGAGGATTGAGAGGGAGGAAAGAGGGAGAAAAGGGTGAAAATAGCATGAATTTGGGAGAAAAATTAAAGTGAAAAGAAAGAGGTGTGTGAGGTTAGGTGTAGAAGGGAAGAGAAAGGAAGATTAGATATGGTGGAATAGGTTGTTGTTGCGGAGAAAGTTGATAATGTTGGAGGAAGGATTGTTTTTGAATAGATCTGAGATTGAGGTGGGTGAGGAGAGAAGAGACCTGTAGTTCAGGTATAGGGGACAGGTTCAGAGGATATGCTTGATGGAGAGTTCGGTGTTGCAGGTGGGACAGACAGGGGAAAGGGAGCCGGAAAGAAGATGGGAGAGGGTGAGAGAGGAGTGACCGAGGCGGATGCGGGCTACAACAACTTCTTCCCTGCGATTGCGACTATGCAGGGGGTGTTGGTCCTGCCATTTTAAGCAAAATGATTCAGTAATACATTAATTAAAACACAAGATTTCATTTTAGGAATGAGAAATGTATTTATTAACATATTCAGTTGCTTAAAACTAACTTCTTTTAAAGTGTCATTCATCATACAGTGTTATGAATGCATGTCTATGATAATGTTTTACCTAAACGTTCAAAGTGAAATTTGAAAAAGTTCTAAAAACATATCATTCGTTCACTGATACACAACACTTGTGAATGTTTCTTTCATGACTATATCCTTCATCCACTCCCTTTCATTCAGTTTTAACAATACTTACCGGCCTTGGTCCAATCCAAAAGTTATCAGGCTCTTTGTAGCCAACTGTTTCCATCACTAGGTTGCTTTGCAGCACCTGTAAACAAAAGAAACAAATTATTTAAGTTTATATTAGTTGTCAATCAGGGGCAAGGAATGGTCACTTCTCAGGAGAGGGTGAATAAGAATTCCCCAATTTTCCCAGTTACAAGCAAAAAAATTGCAACGGAATAAATACTAAGTATCTATCAAAAGTTGCTCCCAACCGGGAAGAAGAGGCCCCCCCTCCCTCTCCTACACCTCTGTTGTCAAAGCTGTCTTACTTGGGGAGATTCTTTTTGCTGTACTCTTATATGTTGTGTGATGAGTAAAGGTCTATGGATGTACAGAAGTGAACAGCCTATTAGAAATTTCACAAGAACAGTCTTTAAATGGACGAGCAAAGTTTGAGGAATTTTCAATATATGCTAGATTTCTATTGTGTGACTTGGTGGACTTAAGTTCATGGTAAAGACTAGGTCAGAATTTTAGCGAATGGAGTGATGATGATCGATGGCTTGTCACAAAATTTCAAATGTCTCAAATGTTGTATAATTTTTGGCACCATTAGCACAGAATGTCACATCAGTTTTGCCTTTTGTCATATTTGTTTGGAAAAATCTCCTTGGCTTTCCTACGATCTTACAGATAAGTTCCTACATAACATAAACACTGACATGCTATAATACAGTAGGCCCTATACAATGCAAAAGAATACTGCATGGTCCTAAATGACACAGCCTAATGCCAATGAGTGTGAGTGAAGAGGTAAAACATGTCACAAAATGTCAGACAAATTTTAATACATCTGTTTGTTCATTTTGTCACAAAATTTTCAAAATGTCACAGAATGTCATAGATTTTGGGACAAATTTTGTCACAAATTGTCACCATGTCACGAAAGCTCCATTCTCTAAAATTTGCTGCACCTGCAATATGACAGTCAAATCAACATAAATGACTTTAATACAACAATAACGATGTTGTCCAGTCATACATCACAAATTTGCATAGTGATACCTGAAAATGAAAAGGCCTTAATTAAGGCCACTTATAGCATTTAATCTCATTAAGAAAGATATTGACAATAGCAATTCCATTAAAAAGCTAATTCCATTGAGACAAGGTGGAGGAGACAAGATTACCCTTCTACAATCCAACATTTCTGATTGGTCTAAAGATTTGCTCAATCACCAATAATCCAATCCATTAACGCCATGGAAGTGACGCTCCTTTTAATGGGTACATTTATTGGTGATGGGTCAAGCCAAGTTTCTTGACACAAAATTCCCTCCTTACCTAATTTTCATTCAAATTTTTACTTATTTCATAGATTTTTAAACAATTAGCTAATATTGTCCATGCACATTATAAGCAGCTTGTTGGAAAGACTGTCAGGGTTTTTAATGATATTTTTTAGAGAAGAAGAAGTATCAAGATAAAACAAACTCACCAAGTCTGTCTTCTGCGTATAACTAAAACCAATGGGAGCAAACCCATAGAAGGCAAGAGAGACAATCATGATGACCGCTTGGACTGTAGTGACCCAGTACGTAAAATATGGCCTGAAAGAAAACAGATGTCCAAGATGTAAGACTCGGAGAAATTTGATAAAGACACTATTGCAGCGATTGCAGCGTCTCCAGAATAAAGCAGCGCGTCTGATATTCGGTGTTGGTAGACAAACTGATCCAGGTCCATTGATCAGCAAGCGACACTGGCTACCAATATCAAAACGGGTCACCTACAAAACACTACTCTTTACCTACAAAATCCTGAATGGTGAGGCGCCTTGGTACTTAAAGGATATGATCAAGATAAGAAAACCCACACGTGAACTCAGATCGAGTAATGACTCCACCTGACTTTACATACTCATATTCAATTCTGCCATAGGTGACAAAAGATTTGAAATACTTGCATCCAGATCCTGGAACACTTTACCCACCCACATGAGAACTTCTCCATCCACCACAGTATCTAAAAAATTCTTCAAGACCCACTTATTTTGATATTTTTCATTTTGTTTTATTTTACTTTGTAAGCGCCATGGTACTTTGGTGAATGGCATATTCAAGTAACATTTATTATTATTATTATTATTATTGCGCAAGTCCCATATCTATCAAACGCTTTTGCATCTGTAATGCTATATGTGAAGCTTAATGTGATAATAGATCAATCAATAAATTTAATCACAGAATCAATCAATTCAATCACAGAATCAATCAATTCAATCACAGAATCAATTAATGAAATCACAAATCCATCAATCTTCAATTTTAAATCAAGTCATCATAGAAAGTGTATACATCGTCTAAAGCTGTATGTTCATATAGAACAAGAGTTCTTAACTAAATTTTTGAAGGGCCATCATTTCACAACAGCTTCAAGCCATGGGCCAATCGCGTGGCAAAACAAGCGTCATGTGACAAACAAGTTGAGAGCGTGCGCGATTAGAAGGATGTACGTCAGATGTCGGCGGTTCTTTTATCCACCTTCCTTTGACAAGCAGCGAGCCCAATTTAAAGCGGAACTAAAGATAACATTTTCATTTGATAAGCCACAATGTTTTAGTGAGCTGATCTGCCTAGGAAAAAACCAAAATAAACGAGTATATTGCAAATTTTACCAATCTCATTTGGATTGATCTTACATGCAATGCAATGTATTGCATTATATAATGACTATTGTTCGCGGGCCAGATTGGATTGTCTGGCAGGCCAGATTTGGCCCGCGGGTCGCCTATTAAGAATCGCCGATATAGAACATCAGTACAAATCAGCATTTAATCTCATTAAGAAAGATATTGACAATAGCAATTCCATTAAAAAGCTAATTCCATCGAGACATTAGGCCCATAGAGCCGGTGCTTATTCCTGGTTTCCATGGCACAAGCAGATGAGAGTATATGACTCCCCCTGGACGGGATGCCAGTCCATCACAGATTTAATTCCCCTGCAAGTGCTGGTGCTCATTTTTCACAGCTGAGTGGACTGAAGCAAGTAGAGTAAAGTGTCTTGCTCAAGGACACAATGCAGCGTTGACGATGGGAATCGAACCTGGTACCTTTCAAATACAAGCTTGACTCCTTAACCACTGCACCTCTTATTAAATACACTGTATAATCTCAAAACACCTGTCTCAAGCAATTCCTGGTCATGATCCAGATCACATAAGTGGTCCCTGACAGTGCTTAGAGGAGGATATTTCGACACCTATTGAGTAAGTAGTTTAGGCATTTTACATCCTTTTCTCAGCAGCTAAGGTTATATAGAAATGTCCATGGCCCTTTGATAACCCAGTTGTGATGCAATGGTGAATGAAGACCCACCAGGGATTGAAGCTGAGACCTCTAGCATGCCCAGCTGATGCTACGACTGATAGACTACAGAGGTCTTGACACATATCAGCTGCAATCATTACTATTAATTTCTGTAAAGGCAAACAAAATTACTTTGACAATTTAAGTCTTGTTCCCCAATCACATTCAAAAGTATATCATACACCTTACAGACAACACATGGATTAGAAGCAATATACAAATGACATAAAGTAATTATGAAATAAACTAAGTAAGAACCCTAATGCCAAATGAATAAGATGATTATATAAAATAAAAAATAAATCTAAAAGCAATCCATAACAACTGGCTCCTACCTGTGGTCCTCTATCTGTTCAATTTGTTTCTGTACATAGCTGTCCATCCTCTTCGACCTAAAGTCTCGATTAAGAACCCTCCCCACCAAACCTTTCCCGATTATTCTCCTGTCCGAGTTATCCGTGTCTAGGGCTGACCTCATGATCTTATCGTGTATCTTGTTTCTGCGGATGGTCGTCCTGGTGTGGACGGCAGAATCGGGAATGTCTTGGGGAATATAAGGTGCAACTTTGAATCTTTCATCGTCTTTGGTCTTTCTCCAACCCACTCCTGTCGGGCTGCAAGACAAACATGAAGGTGAACAAGTTTAACAATATCCAATTATTTCAAACCAACTTTTAAACCTTAAAACCATTCAAACCAAATAGTGAACCCTTAAACCAAGTGGTAAACCCTCAGACCAACTGGTAAACACCCAAACCAACTGTTAAACCCTCAGACCAACTGGAAAACTCTAACCAACTGGTAAACCCTCAAACAAACTGGTAAACCCTCAGACCAATTGGAAAATTCAAACCAACTGGTACTCTCAAACCAACTGGTAAACCCTAAAACCAACTCGTAAACCCTCAAACAAACTGGAAAACCCTCAGGGCAACTGGTAAACTCTCAAACCAACTGGTAAACTCTCAAATTAACTGGTAAAACCCTTAAACCAAATGGTAAACCCTCACACCAACTGGTAAACCCTTAAACCAACTGGTACCCCCGTAAACCAACTGGTAAACCATCAAATCATTTCAAACCAACTGGTAAACAATTGGTAAACCCTCAAACAGTTTCAAACCAACTGGTAAACCCACAAACCAATCCTCAGAATGCTATGCAACTAACCTCTAATGTTTTGGACACATAATCCTTTCTCTACATAATAAAAGTATCAAAAGAAAAGAAGAATAAGTTTCTTACAGCACGTCTGCAATCTGGGCTTTCATTCGTCCATCTAACACTTCTCCTGGAGTCTGCATCGGGGTCCTGTAGTCAAAGAAGTCATCAGGTGGGGGCTCTCCTCTGTCAGTCAGGGGCATCTCATCGCTGAAAGCAACGTGTAATGGAAGCTCTGGAGCTGCAAGAAGAAAAGATCATCTTTTGTAAACTCTAACTTTGCAGCAAATTCAAAACCTGTGACACACCCACAATCCATGTTGATATTGTTGGGCACTGCATCTGAGATCCCTCTTTCACTTTCTTGAATAAAATAAAAAAATGTTTGTGGGGGGGGGGGGGCAATGTATCAAATGTACTTTAAGCTTGGTGTATGATGTAACACAATTTAGTTAAACTGAGGTACACTGATCAAGTGAAAATCCAAATAGTATGTTTTGATGGTTGCAGAGTTGAAAGTAATTATAAAATTTCCCATGGTTTTAAATAAAGGGGTCAAAAATCTTCTCACGAAAAACTGTGACAGAAATAATATTAATACTAATAAGTAAATATATCTTTCTATAATTCCCTTTCACAATTTAATGTACCATTCATCACACAATTACATGGGGCACATTTTTTGAGCACATGCTGTTGCTTACTCAATATTTATTTTTTTATAATGAAAACAAACATTTATTCTTACGCAATTCCTGTTTTTCCCGCACTTATAACCGTCAGAATCGTAGATGTTTTCCAGGTGTGCATGGTTGACTATCTTTACAATTGGTCAGATTTAGATACATTGCTTTGGTGAAGGGTTTCAAATTCCCTTCAGAATCTAATTACATTGCTATAACCATTCATCATAAGTCATTGTATCTATGTTTTATTGATTTTTATCTTTGAAAATTTTGTGACTTCGGATATATCGGGAGAGTAGTAGATCACAGCACAGTGAAGTACCTGTGATTTACCCATCTGAATTTTTGTTGTTGACAAAAACAATTTGTGAAAACAGGTCAGTTTTAACTTTCTATTGTGTTAAATGTCAAGAGAGTGACTGTATAATGTCACTCTTCTACAGTAGACTTTCTACACCAGTCATTTAAAACAAACTTGTGACATAGTTAAAAGCATGCGGACAGGTAGAAGCAACATTTCCTCAAATGATTTAAATTCCACTCAAAAACATGAAGAATGCAAAACTTATCATCAAATCAGTTACAAATTGGACATTTTATAGCTTTTTCAAGATATTTTAAATATAGGCAAATATGCAAATACAGTACATAAGGTTTTTAACACTTTGCCATTTATTTTGGAAAAAAGGGAAGATAATTCTAACAACAACGATTTGATCTTTACCATACACACAGCAAACACAAAGCTGGATGAGGCATTTGGAACAGTTTTAAATTAAGGGAAGAAATATCAAGAAAAGCATATTGAGGTGTTTTCCGGTTCATATATCACATTCAATATAGTAAAACATTTTCAAACTTTTTTGATACTTGAAAACTACATAACTACATAACTAATTTGATACTACATAACTTAAAAACTACACATGCTATTTTAAAATTCAAAGACTATTGAACTCAGAATTTAATGTTCTATTTGGTACTGGTTGAACAGAAAACTTTTATACCAGTCTATAAAACTTTAAGGCCTAATATCTCCTAAACGAAACAAGATATCAGAGTATCATCTTCAACAGTTCTGTTTGTAAATTTGTCCTTCCTAATACTAGAAATACATGTCTGACTGTGGCACTAATCCTCAAAGGAGACATAAAGCCTCATATATTCCTGATTTCATTTGATAGAGAAATGAAAAATAAACAAACAACCAAAAACAGCAAGTCAAAAGCTTACTCCTATCTCAAGATAATCATATTTAAAAATGATTCTCGTCCTGGCAAATTCCTTGGTTCCACACTGAAAACAAGTCAATCCTGACTTATGTGTGTTTTCCTAGGATGTGCCATAAAAAGTTGGATGCTGTGTTGGGTAAATGAACAAATAATGGAGGCTGCCATTTTGCTCATTTCCATATAAAAAATCTTGTCAAACATGACTTTATTTACCCAACACAGAAATGGAATGTACTGTATTTCTTTATAACTTTCTATACAGAAATTGTTGAAAATGTTGTGACCAGAACAATAATAGCTTGTTTTGGTAATATCATGTATACACAAAAATATCCTTGAAAACAATTTGTCATAAGCCAGAAAATTTGAGAAACATATAAATAAATAAATAACTTTCCAATATCTTACTGAGTTGATGACATCGTCATCTGTATGTAAAATGGCTGCTCCAATAGTGGTGGAATTAATGTCTTTAATAATTACAAAAAAATATGTTTAGATTGCTTTCTGAGTTGTGAAATTTGGGTCAGAAAATTTGATATTTCTAATTCTATCATATGAAGTAAGAACTATGTCAGACTTTTTGTCTCCTTTAAGTATGAAGAACGTGGAAGATACCCTCCTCCTTACCATCCTCTTCCTCTGGGGGTGGATACGTTTTTCTCCTTTTCCTGAAGTCGTCCTCAACATCCCCATCTACGGAGCTCTCAAACGTACTCGATGCTTCCAGCACTAATGGCAAGGAGGCACTTTCCCTCACCCTATCTCCGTACTCACCAGACGTCTCCGTATCACTGACAACTGAGTCTATTCTTGGTAATGTTGACGATCTGTACACTTCTCTTCTTTTGGGTTTGGGGGAAAAATCAAAGAACACTTCATCGTGGATATCCTCTGAGATCTGAAGGAATCAGGAAATAAATCGGAAATGAGAAATAATGAAAATATATACCTACTAACTTGCAGAGTATATGCTCTTGGTAAAGCATGTTCCTTTATAAGAATGAAGAATAATCAAAGCAACAAATTATGAAGAAAGCACTCAAAATCTTATTCTGTTCAGAAGACATTCAAGAATAAATATAAACAACAACTGTCAGAAGGACAGCATACTCGACTATTCAAAGCTAGTATAGAGAATGGGCTTATTGATGGAAGTATATGCAGAAATAGGGCAAGTAGGGGCAGATGATTTCAAATAACTTGAGGTTTGAAGGATGTACTAACATTTTCATTTACTCTGCTAATTTTCACAACATTTTAAACATGCTTCAAGATATCTTTGAGTTGTCCCAGTTTTAAGACAAAAACAAAAAGCTCAAGGTTACGACCTCACCCAGTAACTCTGAAAACATGTGAAAGCTAGCAATCTATATAGCTAAAACACCTCTTTCAGTTCTATCTATTGAACAACAAATAAAGGAGAGGCCTTGACTTGCCAATATAAACAAAAAAAGCACCCCTGTGACATGATGCAATTATATTTTGTAATAATTTACCTACCAAATTACGACCCTTTATTCATCTAAAACCATTCTTGAAAGCAGAAAACATTTTGTCTCTTATTTTTCTATATATAATTCACCACTAACCCCTCTCCAACCCACCCCCTCCCCAACCCATAACCTTCCCAATCCCTACACATTACCAGAACTACATCCTGGATTGTAATCCAACTTCCAATTTAAGGAAATATGTGTGTCCAGCAGCAAAAAATGTGCAACAACATTGGAGCAAAATAATGTGAAACAATATTGCTTAATGTATGACAAACTAGACATTGCAAATGATACAAATCCCTTCACCACTGATAATACACCTTCCAGCCTGTCCCACATTACATCCCAACCTCTGTCCCAAATGTCATCTCACACCATATGTACTACATGCAATCACACCTGAAAACCAGATCTGTCATTTCACCACCTGCATGACCCACATGCCATCACAACTGAAATTCAAATGACACCCACCACATGTCCCACATGCCATTCCGCACTGTCCCCACATGCCATTCCGCCCTGTTCCACATGCCAACTCACCCTGTTCAACATGCCAAGCCACCCTGTCCAACATGCCAACCCATCCTGACCAACATGCCAACCCACTCTGTCCAACATGCCATCCCATTTTCTGTCCCACATGCCACCATGCCCTGCCCTATATAAAATCCCACCTTCATACTAATTCCTTCATACCATCATGTCATCTTCTACCCAATATTCCACTTATTGTTTTATTTCTTTTCATATCTAAGACACCAAATTTATATTTCATTGAGGTGAGGAATCTTTTGTTTGCTTCTTCATTCATGGCAAGACAAACATTTTTATTGCTTTTCATGTCAGGAATGTGAACAAATAAATTACTCCAGAAACCTTATTTATATTCTTTTCATACCCCAGATACCTAATTTCAAACTCTTTAGAGGCGAGGAAGCTTTTATTGCTTCTTCATTCATCCCAAGACTAATAATCTAATTGTTCTATTCATGTCAGGAATGCTATTATCATAACAAACAAACTCACCCAGAAAGTTTAACCAACAAACAAAGAAAACTTTAACCAGATGCTGATGCCAAGGGTAGTAGAATAACTCTACTATTCTTCTAATATTCAAGCTAAAAATAATCAAATTTTTATTAAATTTGCTTAGAAATGACTGAAATCAGACTAAAGAGTCATAACAGTTTCACATTCATCAAGCATTTTTTTGTATTTTTGGACCAAGTTTTGTAATTTTTGACTTACAACCATTGGATATGACAGATTGCACTGAAAACAGAATCCAGTAAAGTAACTGGGATTATCTGAAGGGACAAATTTGTAATGAAATAAACTGATGATCATCAAGAAAGTGTGTATGTGTGTGTTTGTGTGTGTGATATCACTCTTCTACAGTCATTTTGAACCAATCTGATGAACGCTTTAAAACTTGAGATCTCCAGTAAAGATATTAAGAGTGCTTGCTTCAGTTTTGTTTGTCTTTTTATCCTCTAGACCTCTAACGTGCTGAGTTTGATCCCTAGTGGGTGGGTCTCCAGAAAAACAGCTGTGGGTGTCTTAGTGTATATACTCCAATGGACTTCTGATAGGACGTTTTAAACCTTGGTAAATCAAACCAAACAAGGCAGATATATATGACTGACCACGAATGTAATCCTTTAAGCCAAATGCTTGCGATTTCAGTCTGCATTTAAAAGGATGGGCGTACTAAACAAATTGCCGTAGAATACCTGCAGGGGTATTTTTCTTTGTGCAAAAATGTCCCACTTAAATTTGATCCATTTTTTCATTATGACAAAAGTCTGTTCCTGCTGAAGCTTGTTTTGTTTGATATAAATCAATAACCTGCTATCATTCAATCACAGCAATGAGAACATCTACAAAGTAACCACAAGAGGTAAAATAATTTGAAATGTCTAAATCAATTTCAAAAACACTTTGTGATATAACACAGGATAGTCAGTGTTAGCTTCATTTTCGTTTGTGCTATTTAGAATTTGTAAAACATCCATGATTTTGAGAGCAACGATTTCAGGACGGTCTTGATTATTTGTGATTTAGTGGAAATTGGCATGGGCAAAAACCACATAGCTAGTAACAACATGACTTTATACACATATACATAGGTGGCGGAACCGCCCTGATCATGGTCAGGGAAAAAATTTGTCCGCCAATGGTCCGACCAATACAAAGTAGGGTTATACAATAATTATTCCTGTGATATTAGGCCTATTCTGTATTTCACTGTAATGTTCTAATGTATAACTAAGGAACACTCTTCATTTTCGTAAACGTTTGCAATTAATATTTCGCGAAAAACTATTTCAAAATAGCCCTGTTAGGCGGTGTTAAAGACAAGGTATCGTCACATAATTATATTCAGAAGTGAGCGCTGCCCTGCTGGTGACGTCACTTCCAGTTTCTAATTTTCCTTCTTGATTGTGTGAAATTGATAACGTTGCGCACGCGTGTAACAAATTCCCCTGTTGATAGATTGTCCAGAAATTCAGTACTTCATAGAATTAGGAAATAACTTTATAACTTGCCTGTTAGAAGTATGTTATCATGTAATTTTACCGAGAATAGGCTAAATGACTGCGATACTTAACAAGAATTTCAAAATAAAAAGGCAACCTAGAGTCTAGAAGAATTTATCCCTATGGCAATATTCTAACCCAGTTAGAATGAAAAAATGAAGTCCTTACAAAATGCCAAAACTGTGTAGAGCTACCCAGGCTTTGCACCTGGAACCCACCAGGGCCCTTAAGCGGGCCCCTGGACCGCATGCCATGATCAGCCAAATAACTTCTACCTTCCACCGCCTCTGATACATATCAAGTTTTTATACTCCTTCAGTGGTGTTCCACTTAACTGACTTAATGGATGGCATTTCCACCATGAAACTTCTGTCATAGTGTTGCTGGTCAAGATTTTTCAACTTTGCTATTTGACTAATTAACATCACTGAGTGAGATGACTGACAACTTTTTTAACTAGCACAAATTTGCATAGCAACAAAATCTGAGTAACTAAGTGGGGAAAACATTTTACGTGGTACAGTACAGCTAGCTAGCGGTGCGTGCTCATGAAGTCAATGCATATACTGCACAAAACAATTTCTGCACACACAGACTGAGTGATGACAAGATAGCAAACAAACATTGCACTTATGGGCCCGCTGTGGGCTTTGTAAATCTGATTCCCGTTACCCAGAACGGTAAAAAAAGGCAATTTTGTTTATTCCTTCTGCTACAAACTCTAAAGATCCGGGAAAGTGCCATAAATGGATCAAAACTTGCGGCAGGACACATGAACATCTAAATGTCAATGCATTAGTCATGTATTATTATTAATCAGAAATTTATATAGTGCCTTCATCAACTAGCACTTTACAAAGTAAAATATGAAAATTTATACAGAAGTAAAGAAACATATAAATAGATTACAATGTAAAGAAATATACAAAATATACATTAAAAACACAATCGATCAATAAAATGCAGATTTAAAAAAGTAAGTTTTTACAAGTTTCTTAAAAACATTTAGACTACTGGCATATGTAGCTTCCTCAGGCAAAGTATTGCAGCAGCCCGGTCAAACCGCTTGTTATCGTAAGTAGCGGTGTTAGCTGTGGGAACAATCAATAAAGATTTGGATTGGGAATGGAGGGATATAGCTGGGTGGTACTTTTGGAGCTGCTCACGGATATAGACTGGGGCCAAGCCGTTAAGGGCTCTATAAGAATGCATGAGAATTTTACATTTTGACCTGTAATCCACTGGCAACCAGTGCAAGTAAGTCAGGACTGGTGAGATATGTTGACGTCGTGTAGTACGTGTGACAAGCCATGCAGCACAGTTTTGCATGCGTTGACGACGACTAGTGACTCGTCAATAAGCCAATTGATAGGTGTCACACAATACGTTGTCAATTAGATGGTACTGTAATCGCTTAGCCACTAATAAGATAGATAGTACTTGGAAAATAATAATAATAATACAATAATAATAATTAGATGGTAATAATTAGATGGTAATAATAAATGCTAATGTAATAATACTGGTAATAATGATGGTAATAATTAGATGCTAATAATTAGATGGTACTGCAATCGCTTAGCTGCAATCTCTTAGTATGATTGCGGATTTGCAGTTTGTTTGCCCCACCTAGTTACCGCGTTGCTATGATGGGTGTGGATTATTTTCTAGCTCAGAAATGTCAATTTACCCTTTCTAGGAATTTTCTGAACAATATTTTTGAACATTTATCAAAATAATCCTTCTTCCACAATACCCAATTCTTCAGTGTATATTCCTTGTACATCATAACTACTAAGAGTGCATCAAACCGACAGACAAGCTTGAACCAAGAGTACTCATAAAAAGGAATTGCCTCAAGATATCAAAGGCAGATAAAGTGGGATGTGGTTTCAAGAAAATCCATACTTTAAAATCTGCAGGAGCTTTAGAAGACTCCTAACCTCATTTTGGTAAATATGACTTTAAACCACATTAATCACACGCATGCACACAATGGCACCGCAACTGCATACACGCAACCATATATCCACGGACACTTAAATGATTAGTTCAGGGGTCAAACAAAAAGCAGAATGGTGAAGAAAGCATTCAAAAATTTCATTCTGAAAGAAGATATTCAAGAAATCTCATTCCGAAAAGGAGATATTCAAGATTGAAGTTTGGTATCATTTGTGTAGAAATGACTGAAATCAGATTAGTTGTGACATCACAGGCTCAGATTCCTCAAAGTCTTTATGTATTCTGTTATACATTGCCCTGTGATTTTATGGCTTTAAAAACCATTGGATATGTCAGGAAAGTAGTAAAATATAATTTAGTTAGAGTAATTATAATTTATCACCTGAAGAAAGTTTGAGGAAAAATAATTCAAATAGTGAAAAAATTAAATCAATTTTCTTTAAAATACATTAACAATTGTTAAGAATGTGAAGGCGCCAACCTTCCATAGTAGAATTTCTACACCAGTTACTTCTTCATAGACAAACAGAGCTTTAAACTTGAATATCTTCTTTACGGAATAAGATATTGAAGTACTTTCTTCACCAGTTTGTTTAATAAAGTCATCTTTGACCAAAGATAAACTTGCATGACCATACACTGCACTAATCCTTATAGCAGGATTGAGCTGGTATTGACTTCACTACAGAAGCAGGGGTCATATAGCTAGGTTTATGACATAGAGCACAAATTGCAAACAGGTAAATGAACATTGGGGGCATGCAGTTTACATTCACAAAAGCAAAAAGGGGTGTAGATAAGATACACCATAAGATTGTTTATAAATTTAAATTTTGAAACTTTCACATTTTGAAAAGTGATTAAAAACGGTTAATATGAATCAATTTTGATGGATAGTGACATTGACCTGATTTACTGTGTGATTGATTTGTGGTATCCATGATTTGTACTTTTGTGTTTAGCTAAAGATCAAATTATTAGATATCAAACATCAACAACATTTCATTCAAACAACCTTAAACTTGGTTCTTGATTACAGAAAAGTATGACAGGAATCCATAATTAGTTATGTCTTTAAATGAGGCATAGCATTTTGGGAGGAGGTGGGGGGGAGGGGAGTGAATGTACTTATACACAACTAACAGCTTCTATTTCTAAAATGGATTTATATTGTCAAAATGGACTGGAATAAAGCCTTCACATTACCATTATACTCCTTTTTTGGTACTCAATACATTTTGTACCAGAATAGTAAACAAAACGTTTCTTAGCTATTCTGGAACAGAGTTTTTTAAGTACCAAAAAAGGAGTATAATGACAATGTGAAGGCTTTATTGCAGTCCATTTTGACAATAGAAATCCATTTTGAAAATAGAAGCTGTTAGCTTCATAGTGCAATCACAAAAGCTCACAAAACTTACTGTAAATTCAGCATCAAAAAGGTGCTTACAGAGATTCTAATATTTCATGCATTTATACCAAAAATGAGTTTTAAATGAAAAACAAAAAGCACAAATACTGTGAAGGAATACGAAGCAGAACGGAAGGTGACACTCACAACTGTAGGGGAGAAAAATTGAGTTGAATCTACCTCGTCCTCATCGTCAAAGTCCATCATGTAGCTGGCCGGAGCGAAGCTACGACTGTGGATCAGTGGCGGCTTACGGGGTGCAAGGTGGTTGTGGCTAAAACTCGCCCCTCCACGAGATGACAGAGACCCTTTCTGCTCAAAAATGAATAAACAAGATTGAAGAAATGCAAGAAATTAAAAGTGAAGAAGAAGAGGAGTCAGTCATACTCCTTCAAACTTATGTGGCAGAAAACTAAAAATTTCCGATGAATTTACTTAAGACAGAGACGTACTCTACTGCTCTTAAACTCACTCAATGTCTACTGTCTATTGTTTGAACAATAACAAGTCAAAGTTTCAAGAGTTCACAGAGAACAAGAGATGTTGCTAAAACAGAACATGAATTACCACCATTTACTATAAATATAATAAGCCTTTTACTGTTGGGAGTTCACGCCATGTATGACCTAAAAATTCTTCACACACAGGTGAAAAAAGGTTCCCATGAAAATTTGGGCATCTGTTGTTTTTTTTCTCCCTTCATTAGAAACTTGAATTCCAAGCCAGAAAGGTTATATTGTAATGTAATAAGAATAATCACAAAAAGGGAAGAAATGACAGTTTTCATGAATGTCAAAAGAATGCAATAATGAGAAATACAAGAAACTACAAACTAATTTTCACTCTGCTCAACAACCTTCAGACTTAAATGATGTATCAATAATGATATCCGGAAAATATGCGACGAAAATTATGTCGCTTACACAGTCATATAGATTTTTAATCATGCTTGCAATTATACAATTTCCTGCTCGGCATCTATGGTTACTGCAAACTCATGACTCACATACAATCACTCACATAAGCTCTTTTTTCTTATTAATCTAAATCTGATGTCTTGCTCATGAAAACCAAACCATTTCATTCATGATCTGCATCTCCAGGAGCAACTTCAGATGAAGAATAGGTTTGATTTGATTTGTTGATGCTTAACGGCACCGCGACAGTCAGAGTCAAATGTGCCAAGAGGGTGTTAAAAACTAAGGTGCTTGAGCTAGGACAGAGAGAAAAGAGAGGTAGGATAGAGGGAAGGAGGGAAAGAAGGTGGATAAAAGAAAGAAGTTGAGGTAATAAAAGAAAGATGAGGAAAGTAAGGCAGAGAAGGGAAGGAAAGGGAGGTTTAGATCAGAGGAAATAAATTGCTGATGCGGAGAAAGGTGATGAAGTTGGAGGTATGATTATTCTTGAAAAGATCGGAAAATGATATAGAGGGGGAGAGGCGTGATCTGGAGTTCAGTTATAAGGGACAGGTTAAGAGGATATGCTTGATCGAGAGATCGGTGTTGCATGTAGTGCAGAGAGGAGCAGGGGAGCCAGAAAGTAGGTTAGAGTGGGTAAGAAAGGTGTGGCCGAGGTGGATGCGGGTAATAACAACATCCTCCCTGCGGTTGCGACTGTGTAGGGGGGACATTGGTCCTGACTTTGGGTTTGATGGTGTGAAGTTTGTTACTAGTCTCGAGATTCCAGAAGTCTTGCCAGGTCTTACTGAGGTAGCTGGAAGTGGAGAAACAGAAGTGTGGGATAGGAAAGGGAGAGATGTGATGCAACAGAGTGTTGTTGGCGGCTCTGTCAGCTCTGTCATTGCCGGGAATGCAGACGTCGCTGGGGATCCAGAAAAAGATCATTTTTTTACCCTAAGGAGGAAAGAGCATGAAGTTTATTGAGGATTTGTAGGATAAAGAATACAGATTAAATTTGAAGCAAACATGGTTTGAAGGACACATGAAATGCATTCCTTTTCAGAGCATGAATGCACATTGTAGCTGTTTGCAAGAAAATTTCAAGCTGATAATTGTTCTTTTTCTATTTCAAATGTTTTCCATCTATAAAATCAAACGTATAAAAATGTAAAATAATCATGTGTTTAGTTATTACCTACAAGTGCATGTTATTGTTACTGTAAAGACATGCACTCTAAAAAAAAAAAATCTTTAGAAACATTTTACCACTAGTCTTCCAATCAATTTGATTCAACACTTTTCAAAGTCAGAATAACCACATGTATAATTGTATGCAAAAGGAGCAAAATAAATGTCTTTCTTCCTGATTTTCTGGTAAATTTCAAAACTTTCCCCTTGATGAAAAAATAATTTTTAACTGAACTTGGACTTATTCACAGATTCAGGGCAAATTTGTTGAACATTTTGAAAATGACAGACCGACCGTGAGCTACATACAAAACAAAAACAGCTTCAAAAGAAGAGGGCAAATTTTTTTTTTCCTGAATTGGATTTTCTATCTGGAGCTTTAATAAGGATCATAACAGTATATACTAAACATTTTGATTATTCTGGGTTCTTTCACAAACAGAGAACCATAAAATGGGGGCATTTTTGTGGTGTGGTGCAAAAACCATGATCATGCTCTGGACAATACATATGCTACAGATAACTTGGGACAAAACATAGGACAAAACCAAATAAAATTAATGTGTTTATAGGAGTACCAGAGTGAGGGGTTAAAGCTCAAGGGCTTATCGAGCTGGTGTTTGTACCCAGTTTCCATGGTGCTAAGCAGATGAGAGTACTTGACTCCCCTGGATGGGGCACCAGTCTA
This sequence comes from Chiridota heheva, assembly GCA_020152595.1. Lineage (NCBI taxonomy): Eukaryota > Metazoa > Echinodermata > Holothuroidea > Apodida > Chiridotidae > Chiridota > Chiridota heheva. Next base: position 2,337,234 of record JAIGNY010000832.1, read on the forward strand.
TCATAGGTTACCTCCCCCGCCAAAACTAGTACTCATTTCACAACTTAATGATTGTTGGTTTGCTTGTTTGATGAGGGCTTTAACTGCACCACGACAACAAGGGTCAAACTGTGCCTGAGAGGTTAGATCATTCTAGAGGTAGGAAGGAAAAAAAACAGGGGGAGAATGAGAGAAATACAAGGACTAAAAGTAAGAAAGCTGGGATCCAGAGAGAAGGTGCATGGGTGAAAAAACAAAGTAGAAAGAAAGGGGTGGGGAGGGGTGGAAGAGGAGGACTAAATATGGTTGTAGAGGGAAGTAAGATGAAGAAAGGAGATAATTTTATCCAGAGGGTTTTTCTAAAAGAACTCGGCAATTGAGTTGTGGGGAGCGAGGGATGCTCTGGGAAGGTTGTACAGGGGGCAAGCAAGGAGAACATGATGGACTGTGAGGGTGCAATGGCAATTGTTGCAGAGAGGTTGGGGGGAGCCAATAAGGAGGTGGGAGTGAGTGAGGTGGTTGTGACCTATTCTAAGACGGGTAATATGAACATTGTCGACACGAGAGAGGTTGTTTGTTGATGGTGGGTTTGATCAGAATGGTGAGCTAGATGACATGGAGTTTGTTATCAATTTGGGATTCCCATGAGGTTTGCCAGCGGTCATGAACAAGGGAAGCGATAAGTGGTTTAATGTCAGAAAGGGTTTTGGGAAATAAGGTAGAGGGGAGGTTGAAGGCAAGCTTAGCAGTTGCATAAGCCCTGTAATTGCCAGGGATGCCAACATGGCTGGGTATCCAAAAGGAAAAAAAATACTTTTCCTGCAGAGGGTGGGCAAAAGGAGTTTCCGGAGGAGGTGGGATGTGAAGTTATCCCATTTAAGATCGAGTAAAGAAGTAAGAACAGCCTTGGAGTCGGAGAAGATGGCAAAGTGGCTGAGCGGAGAGTACTCAATAAAGTTGAGGGCGAGGAGGGTGACCTTTGCCTTGGCTGAAAAGATGGATGAGTAGTCGGGAAGTCTGCTACTGAGGGTGATGTCTTGGATGACGGCAGCAGCAGTTGTCTTGTTGCCTTCCTTGAAGACATCATATATAGATGGAGGTGTTGTTTGAGAGTTGGTCTTTGATTTGGTTGTGGAGATTGATAAAGAGGTTAAGGTGGGTTTGGGTTTTGTGATTGAGTGGAGAGGCTCAGGTGGATAGAAGGTGCCCAAGGAGGAAAAGTGGGCCAGGAGAAGGTGCCAAGAGTGGCGGGGTTGATGATGAGATGGAGGAGGTCTGATTTAATGCATAAGCTAAAGGGAGGGGATAAGGTTTTAGTCCTATCAAAGAGGGTGGAGAAATTGGGGTACCTAATGAGGTTGTAAACAGGGTTTTGGTGTTGGTGAGGACTCTAAAGCATAGGGGAGGCTAAGCTTTCTACATCTAAGTAGAAAGGTGGGTTTGTTGGCTTCAACATGAAAGCTGGTGATTGGGGAGATCCTGTAGGCACCCAGACAAAGCCCAAGGGCTTTATTTTGGATGGTGTTGATGTGGTTGAGGTAAGAGTTTTGAGCGACACAGTAGACAATATTGCCATAGTCAAGCTTGGCACGAATGGTGAGCCAGAAGATTTTGAGGAGAGCATGGCGGTTTGCACCCCTAGTGGTGTTGGAAAGGAGGCGGAGAATGTTGAGGGAGCTGTTGCATTTCTGTTTCAGATTGGTGATGTATTGCTTGTAGGAGAGCTTGGGGTCTAGAATTAAACCCAGGAACTTCGTGTGTTCAACTTTAGAGATGCGATTGCCATTGAGCACGAGGTTTGGGTTGGAATGGAGGTTGTTGAAATGACAGAAGTGCATGGAGACTGTCTTGTCTTTGGAAAATTTAAAACTGTTACTGTTGCACCAGACTTGCTGCTGGTTGAGGCTGAGTTGGAGTCTATTTTCGACAAGAGGAAAGCTAGGGGAGGAGTAGAAGATTGTGAAGTCGTCCACGTAAAGGGTACGTTTGATGTTGGGCCAAGGTTGTCCGCGATGTCATTAATGCTCAGGTTGAAGAGAGTGGGGGAGAGGATGCTGCCTTAAGGGACACCCCCTCTTGGCGGTAGGGGATGAAGATGGTGTGGCCAATACGAACTTGGAACTGCCTGGGTGAGAGGAAATTTTGAATAAAGATGGGGAGGTGGCCTCTGAGGCCGATGGTGTAAAGTTTGCGTATAATGCAACTGAATGAACTGGAGCAAATGGGATAAAGTGTCTTGCTCAAGGACACAGCACAGCGCTCTGGCTGAGATTGGATCCCAGAATCTTTTGAGTACGAGACCGATGCCTTAATCACTGGGCTACTGCACTCCCTGAGTGTTAGGTGTAAAACCATGATAAAAAACAAACAACATCCATGTCAGTGCTTAAAAGATAAAAAAAAAATGGAAGCCACCTAAAAAAGGAAGGTTCTTGAAATATAAATGTTATAGAATTTTCCTTGATGTGGCAGATGGCTTGAAGACATATCCTATTGCAAAGGTTGGCCTGGCATTTAAGAAGTGAAACAATGGTCAATAATACAAACCTTCCTGACAGGAAAATTACTACATGGTGCTGAAGATATCACCAGTGTACACTCTTAATCATATCCTTGAGAACGCATATGCTAATCATCATGTAACATGAATATTAATAAGAATGAATATTCAGCAGCAGAGAGAGTATGTATGAGTACTTATTCTCACAATAAACAATGTTTGTTTGTTTGGTAAGGTTGAACAGCACCATGGCAGTAATGGTTACACTGTGCCAGAGAGATTAAATTATGGCAGCGGTGCGAAGAGGTCGGTGAAAAAAGGTCGGTGAAAAGAGGCCAGTGGAGGAGAGGCCGGTGGAGGAGAGGCTGGTGGAGGAAAGGCCGGTGAAAAGAGGCAGGTGAGAAGAGGCCGGTGAGAAGAGGCTGGTGAGAAGAGGCCGGTGAGAAGAGGTTGGTGAGAAGAGGTTTGATGTGCAGCGTAGGAAGTAGGTGTGGAATAAGAGGTTGTAGTACTAGTTGAAGTGATGTAGGAATCTTAGGCAAATTTCCCTGGGACATTTTATGAATCATTTGCTGTGTTTGGTTTGAAATAAGTTAAAGAAAATCATAATCTAAAAATATAAAAAAATCATGATTCTACAGACATTCTTCAGAGATTCCCCAAGTGCTGTTTCTTACATTGTTTGAGGTTTATATGGGACACAAAGTCTGGTACAATGCAAGTCAAAATCATTTTCCTATCTCAAGTTTTTCATGTTTGAAATCGACACATGGAGGCTGTCATTTTGTTCAATTCTGTATTGAAATATTGTGAATGATGACACAATTTACCCCAACATGAACATAAGGATTATAACGTATTTCTTTATCAATTTAATTAAAGTTTTTATTCCAAAATGATGTAACACAAAGTTTTAACAGCATGTTTTGATAATTTCAAGTGTGCACAAAAATGTCCTTGACTCTTACAAAAGGAAAAGACTTTTCATTAGCTAGAAAACTTTGCATAGATTATAATAATAATAATAATAATACATTTTTATATAGCGCATTATACCAAACGGTCTCAATGCGCTTTACATAAACAAATATATTATGAGAAAACCTTTAGATACAAACAGTGAGAGAACAATAAACCATACTTAAAAAGATACAAGCAGGATAAAGTTACAAGAAATACAAGGTGTTCCAACATCCTGCTGGGCTGATGACATCATAATCTGCATGTTTTGAAATCAAAATGGCGGTAACCCTACTATTTAGTAGCAGCTTAAAAGTTTTTTAATAATTACAAAAAAATATGTTAAGATTGCTTCGGGTATGAAACTTGGTCAGAAGATTTGTTTACTTTTAATTCTATCATGTGGAATAAGGATTATGATTATATCAGGCTTTATGTTTCCTTTGTAGAGGTGCAGTGGCTCAGTATATGAGGAGTCATGCTCGTATTCGAAAGGTACCGGGTTCGAATCCAGTCGTGAGCGCTGCATTGTGTCCTTGAGCAACACATTTTACTCTACTTGCTTCAGTCCACTCGGCTGTAAAATGAGTACCAGCAATGCTGGGAAGTTAATCTGCAATGAACTGGTGTCCCGTTCAGCAGGGGGAGTCATATACTCTCATCCGCTTGCAAGATTCAAATCGGGGATAAACACCAGCTTTTTGAACCTAATGGCTCGGATAGATTTAGCTTAGCTGATGTCTCCTTTAACTCTATACTGCCATTATAACGCTGTTCATTCTACATTACAGAATAATTTTGTCTTCATTCCACGAACAATGAGGAACTATTGTATGGGCCTGGGCGTATGAAAGAAAAGATAACTTTAAACAACACACAATACTAATCCACTGTCAATTCTATTTAAAGAAATATTCCAATGGATTTTCATTTTTCATATATGATAGAGAACAATTTTAGAAACATAGTGGTGAAAAAACATATATTAATATCTTATTCTGGGTAGAATTTACCAAATTTTAAAGTATTTTTGAATTTGGACATAAGTGACTGATTAGCAACATTTGTGATGTCATAGAGACAATTCCAACAAAACATCTTTTGTATTTCTTTAAAAAATTTTTTTTTTTTTTTATCATTGTAAATGTGATGTACACCAAGAAAAACACAAAATGTTTTCTTGTAAATTATATATTCCATCCTATTCCATAATGAACAACAAATGTTGTTTGATAATGTAAACAAGTGTGATTAAATTTATAAGAAATACATAAGAACTGTGCTGGAATTGCCTTGATCACCAACCTGAAGGACATATACTGTACAAGGTGTTTTTAAGAACATTTTCCTACTCTTTAAATTGTTATAACTTCTAAATGGAATATTAACATAGTTTTTTCACCACTTTGTTTCTACAAAATTCTCTATCATATATGAAAAAATAAAAATCCATAGGAATATTCCTTTCAAACTCACACCCACAAGAAATTGATTTCTTTCTATCTATGTAGTTTATCTCAGCATTAAGGTCATGTTAAGTGAGTTCACAAAGTTCGTTTGAAATCAGAATTTTCAAATTGAGAGGATTTCGTTGACAGGAATATATTTACTGTATCCTTCTGTGTTTACATAACTATCCAATAATATGCATTGAATGTGCTATCATATATCCCATAATATATGCCTCAAATATTCAGAAAAGAAATATTCAACATGGAATTACTAGGTGAGTTATTATCGCAATTAAAGGATTAGTTAAGGGGTCAAACCATTTTATATCAAAAGAACAAAATGGTGAAAAAAGTATTCAAAATCTTATTCTGTTAGGGAGATATTCAAGTTTGGTATAATTTGTGTAGAAACGACTGAAAGCAGATTAGTTGTGATGTCATAGCCTCAGATTCCTCAGTCTTGATATATTCAACCATGTTTTGTCCTGTATTTTGTGGCTTAAAACCAGTGGATATGTCAGGAAAGTAAAACAGAATCTAGGAAGGGTAAGTATAATTTACCACCTAAAGAGAGTGAGGAAAATTATTCAAAAAGTAAAAAAGTTATAAAAAAATATATTTAAAAAATATTTACAATTGTTAAGAATGTAAAGAGGAGAGCGCCAACCTCCATAGTAGACTTGCTACACCAGTCATTTCTACAGAGATAATATGGAGCTTTAAACTTAATTACATCTCCTTAACGGAATAAGATGTGTTAATGCTGTGTAAAATCCTCGTTCATAAAGATAAACTTGCTTGACCACTGATCCTTGAAGTAATGCCAAATGCTTCCCTACAACATAAATATCACTAAAGTAGAAGAAGTTGAGATGGAAGTAAAAGATGAAATTCTTGCTTACATTTACCTTGACTGAATGCCGGATGGCCTCCCAGCCCATCTTAGCCACCGATTGCCTCTTGCTCCTCTGCCTGATGAGCTTGTGGGAGTATTGCTTCTGGAGGACACTACTACCAGTGCTGACCTGGGATGGCAGGGGACCCCTCCCTGAGTCAATGTCATCTCTGGACCTTGGTTTGGCTGTTTGAAGAAATGGTGGGGACATTAGGCAAAAGAATCATGCCATAGAATATAAAATGACAATTTATTTGATAATGCTATGAAAGTTTGGTGCCTCCTGGGATATTAAAAATCTAAGGATAATTTCATGTGGTTTCCTAACAGCAAGTGTTCGCCAAAGTATTTTGGCAAATCTTTACAAAATGATGGATTGAAATTTGAAAATACAGCCAAGTCTGAAAAGAGGGGTGGCACTAATGATAGGGAGGGGGGGGGGGAGATATGGAGCATTTGCACAACACAATGAATGTTTTCCTGTACATGAGCAAAATCATATAATTGATATATAATGCATGTCCCAGGCTCTGAGTGGTAAAGTGACTACTCTCTATTCCCCCTGGAAATATTTTTTAGGGGTGACACTGCTGATATGACAACATCTCAAATTTGTTAATTAAAACTGATATATTACACCTGAACATTCCCACGTTTATTTAATACTGCATGGTTTTGATCTTTAAATTAATTTTTCACACCGTTCAGGTTATGTTGTACCAGATGGGTAACATTTCCAAAGTATAATGCAGGCAGAGAATTACATGATGTTGCATTAGTCAAGAAGACAGGTAATAGAAAGTGATTATAAAGAATATTACACATTTTGAATTGTGCCATATCACATGATACATATACTGTAATACAAATAATGCATTGCACATTATTACATACTGTACATTGCAATATATAATATATACAAAATTGAAGATTAGTGTAATTTTTGCGATGTGAAATCTTGAGCGATTTTAAAATAGATCTAATTAGACAATAATTTACTCCTATATTTTAGAAAAAAAGTATGCAGAAAAGTAAACTACTAGCAGTAATTACAATTTCAATGCTTCACATAAGTTTCAGTTTACAAAAATCCTCAGAAATTACTATTATAGAGAAAAGCTCAAATCTGGGTCAAATGTTGTAAGGGTCAAGAAAATGCTACCTTAATCATAGTCTCTATTATTCCTCAATGGTAAACTATACCATTCCTCATTGGTAAATGCAACCTTTACCATTCATCAATGGTAACCTTTACCATTTCTCAATGGTAATCTTTACCATCACATGTACTGCCTCTATCTACTGATGTTGAGGTAAACACCCGGTCATTAACAACTTGAAGATGTATGTCTGCAATGTAAGGACAGCATCTTAAGACAAGCAATGACAACACCAAAACTTATGCATGTTTTTTTTCTGAAGAATTTCCTGAAATTCTATTATATTATACAGATAAGCTTTATAAAGGGCACAAAATATCAAATTATAATTAAAACCAGAATCAAAAGGAGAATAAGCATTCATTACCAATAAACACAATTCTGTAATTCATCTCCTTCCAAGTGAAACAATGGTAAGATCCACCACAACAACAGATTTGACACCTTAACAATAGAACACCTTCAAAACCACATGCCAAATGGACCCTCATTACTCATGTGCTCATATAAGCTAAAGATCAAATCTGCTTTAACTTGTCTTAACATGTTCCATAAAAACAGGTGAATCTGATTCTATCCTATATACAAAATACTGCCACCTTTCCATGAAATGATGACGAACTTGTACTATTGTACTATTTTGGTTCGCTCATTTAATTCAATCATTATTTCCCCACCAATTGCTATTTACAAACAAGAAGCCCACAATGGCTGCCAAAGAGTGCGTTCTCACTTGTCTCCAAATCACGATCCCCCCTCCCTGATGATAATCTTGATCAATGATTGTAGGAAACCGATGATACCCTTGATCAATGATTGTAGGAAAAAACAATGTCATGTGTTCTCACTTGATCATGAGTTCATGATCAGACCCAGGGATCAGTAATTGCAAGGCACAAGAAAGCTAAAAGTTAATCATTTCAAGGTTACAGATTTGCATTCACACATGTTTTTTTGTTTGAGAATCTTATCAGTGGATCTGATCCCCTGCTCCGGATCATGATCTACCCTCGTTTAGGATCAAGATCAAGCGACTGCTTTTAGATTCGGATTCTTATGGTAAAAAATCGGCGGATCTGATTGCTGGGTCTGATTACTGGGTCTGATCGTGAGCTCGTTCTCCAGTGAAAACGTGTCCCCTCAAAGTCACTAATCAACAACACAAATGTATAGAATCATATTTCTCAGTTTGTCAAAAACCATGTGACTCATGTAAACAAGGCTGCAGATAATATTTATGTTTATAACCGGAAACTATTTGGCACCTCCACTATATTTACCTGTGGTAAATAGTAAAGAGTTTGAATACCTGAAAATGGTTTATATTCTTTTCATGAACCGCTCACCTGTCGATACTATAATAAGAACTTTATGCCCTCTGTGGCACTGATCCAATGCACATATATCTATATATATCACACTATTTTTACCCTATAACAAACCTAAAATGTCAGTCACTCAGGAATTTGTAGAAAGAATTTTTTTCTCACTTAAAAGATAACAACTTTTTTTTCTTTCTTTTAAGGTTCCTTGAGTAAGCAACAGGTATATGTAGTAAATATGTGCTCAAAAAACATCCCCATAAAATTGTGCTATGAAATATTACATTAAATTGCAAAAGACGGAAGCATACAAGAATACTATTAACTACATTAATATTATTTCTGTCACTTTTTTATGTGGGAAGATTTTCGACACCTTTATTCAGAACAGTGGGAAATTTTATAAATAATTCTGACTGCCTTTTAAAGTAACAAGGCAGTAGCAGTAGGTAGGATTAAACTTCTATGCTTTTGAAAATGACCCAATGATGCATATATGGAGAAAGAAAGAAAAAATATATATATATATATACATATATATACATATGTTTGTTTGTTTGTTTGATGAGGTCTTAACGGCACCACGACAACGAAGGTCAAATTGTGCCTGAGAGGTCAGATCATTTTAGAGGTAGTAAGGAAAGAGACCAGGGGAAGAATGAGAGAAATTCAAGAACAAAAGCCAGAAAGCTGTGATCGAGAGAGGAGGTGCATGGGTAAAACTAAAAACAGAGCAGAGGGGGTGGAAGAGGAGGATTAAATATGGTTGTAGAGGGATGCATGCTGAAGGAAGGAGACTATTTTATCTGGAGGATTTTTTTGGAAGAACTCAGCAATTGAGTTGTGGGGAGCGAGAGAAGCTCTGGGAAGGTTGTACAGGGGCAAGCAAGGAGAACGTGTTGGATTGTAAGGATGCAGTGGCAATTGTTACAGAGGGGTTGGGGGAACCAATAAGGAGGTGGGAGGAGTGAGGTGGGTGTGACCAATTCTAAGACGGGTAATATGAACGTTGTCGATACGAGAAAGGTTGTTGATGGTGGATTTGATCGATTGTGGGCTGGATAACATGGAGTTTGTTATCAATTTGGAAGTTCCATAAGGTTTGCCAGCGGTCACGAACAAGAGAAGCGATAAGCGGTTTGATGTCAGAGAGGGTTTTGGGAAAAGGGGAAGGGAGGAGGTTAGGGCAAGCTTAGCGGCTGTATCAGCCCTGTCATTGCCAGGGATGCCAACATGGCTGGGTATCCAGAAGAAAAGAACACTTTTCCTGCAGAGGGTGGGAGAAAGAGTTTCCGGAGGAGGAGGTGGCAGGTGAGGTTATCCCATTTAAGATTGAGTAATGAAGTAAGAACAGCCTTTGAGTCAGAGAAAATGGCAAAGTGACTAAGAGGAGAGTACTCAATAAAGTTGGGGGGCGAGAAGAATGGCCTTAGCCTCGGCTGAAAAGATGGATGAGTGGTCAGGAAGTCTGCTACTGAGGGTGATGTCTTGATGATGGCAGCAGCAGCTGTCTTGTTGCCTTCCTTGGAGCCATCAGTATAGATGGAGGTGTAATTTGAGAGTTGGTCTTTGATTTGGTTGTGGAGATCGATGAAGAGATTAGGTGAGTTTGAGTTTTGTTATAAGTGGAGAGGTCTAGGTGGACAGAAGGAAGGGGTGGCCCAAGGCGGAAAAGTGGGCCAGGAATAGGTGCCGAGAGTGGCGGGGTTGATGCCAAGTTGAAAGAGGTCTGATTTAATGCGTAAGCTGAAGGGGGCGATAGGGTTTTAGTCCTATCAAAGAGGAAGGAGAAATTGGGGTACCTTATGAGCTTGTAAACAGGGTTCTGGGTGTTGGTGAGGACTCTAAAAGCATAGGAGAGGCTAAGCTTTTTACATCTAAGTAGAAAGGGGGGTTCGCTGGCTTCAACATGGAGGCTAGTGATTGGGGAGGTCCTGTAGGCTCCTAGACAAAGCCTGAGGGCTTCATTTTGGATGGTGTTAATGTGGTTGAGGTATGAGTTGTGAGCGACACAGTAAACAATATTGCCATAGTCAAGCTTGGCACGAATGGTGAGCCTGAAAATTTTGAGGAGAGCATAGCGGTTCGCTCCCCAAGTAGTGTTGGAGAGCAGTCGGAGGATGTTGAGGGAGCTATTGCATTTTAGTTTCAGGTTGGTGATGTGTGGCTTGTAGGTGAGCTTGGGGTCTAGAGTTAGACCAAGGAACTTTGTGTTTTCAACTTTAGGGATGCGATTCCCATTGAGCACAAAGTTCGGGTTGGGGTGGAGGTTGTTGAAATGACAAAAGTGCATGCAGACTGTCTTGTCTTTGGAGAATCTAAAACCGTTATTGTTGCTCCAGACTTGCAGCTGATTGAGGCTGGTTTGAAGCCTATTTTCAACAATAGGAAAGCTAGGGAGGAGTAGAAGATGGTGAAGTCATCCACGAGAGGGTACGTTTGATGCTGGGGCCAAGGTCATTCCCGATGTCATTAATGCTCAGGTTGAAGAGAGTGGGGAGAGGATGCTGCCTTGGGGACGCCCTCTTCTTGGGGTACGGCTTGGAGAGGGTGTGGCCAATACTGAACTTGGAACTGCCTGGGTGAGAGGAAGTTTTGAATAAAGATGGGGAGGTGGCCTCTGAGGCCAATGGTGTGAAGTTTCCGAGTAATGCCGTATTTCCAAGTAGTGTCGAAAGCTTTCGAGGTCAAAAAATATGGCAATGAGGTGTTCCTTTTTTGCAAAGGATTCCCGGATAGCGGTGTCGAGCGTAATTACATACATATATATATATATTGTTTGTTTTTTTGTTGTATATATATTTTTTTTTTAGAAATAATTTTGGAATGAGATTCCTTTATCTCAACAATTCACAAGTATTCAATTCCTTATTAATGTCTAAAAATCCCATTTCAAGTTTTTAATAAAAAAAAAAAGAGAACTAATTCTTTATAGGACTAAAAACAATGGCAAATGGCAGACAGTAGCAGTAAATCACACAAATAAAGGATGTCAACATCATAGGGGCAAAACGTTCAAATACTTTTTGTTATTATTTTTGTGGGATAACCAATGAACTAACAAAACCACCTACAAATAATTGCAAGAACACAACAAAGAGATATTTTTATTTGCGTAGACAGCTTCATCAAACTACACATGCATCACATATCATAGTGTTATTACTAAAGAGCAGTTTGTTCAGCCTGGCCCATATACATTATTCAATGTGACTGACAGACAATTATGCTTGACCCTGTCTTGCAATTTTTCATTTTCTTGTTCATTGCAAATATTTTTATGGCATACTGGGCAGTTTACTTAAATTAAAATCCACTTATCCTTCTTCCAAAAAGTTAATGATCTGCATGCAAAAATAATTCAACAATATGCACAAAAATAAATTTATACCAAATTTACATCAGTCATGTTATAATTTAAAGTATGTTTTTTTGTGATATTGTGTGTAAAACCATGGCTTATTTTATTTGAGCCTATGTAAAGTTTTTGTTGTGTATTTCTTAAGAGAAAAATATAAATTAGAATTTCTTATTTTTTTTACATCATATCAGGATTGCAAAGCTTAGCTTAATTGATCTGGATTGGCCAGAGTATTTCCCTTTCATCCTTTGAATCATTTCACTGCTTGAGGAATTTAAAGAAGACGTAAAGTCTGGCTTTTTCTTCATTTAATATGATACAAATAATAATTACTAATCATCTCAAGAAATTTCACATCGTACAAAACAATTTAGCGTATATTTTCTAATTTATTAAAACATTAATATTGTTAATATAAACTTACATGGGAGCGGTAATTTTGTTCATATGCCCTCTAAAAAATGATGTCATACATCCAGTACAGATTAGAATATTAATGTATTTCTTTATAATCTGTTTCAAATTTTTTAACTTCTAAAAAATATTTTTTCCTTTGCATGGTCTATGAATTTTTATTTGTATCTAATGTTGAAGATTCAAGCCCTTAGAACTTCATGTCAAAGCATTTTGGAAAGAAAATTTCAATAGTAATTTTAAAGAAATACATTGTGTGTTAGCACATAGGACAAATCACATCATCATTGGCAGGATTTCATCACAATTGCAGACAAATTGGCAGCTTCCATGTTACAATTTAAAACTTGGATAACTAGAAAATGGAATAAGATTTTATGATGGGGTTTTTGGTAGTTGGTTTATTTTTCAATTCTCTATCATATTGAGGCTAGAAAACTTGACTTTATGTCTCCTTTAACAAGACCAGCATATTTTGACTTATTTATCTGGCCAAAGACCAAAGTGCAACATCCTCTGGATCAATGGTAATGAGATTAAAGTAATATATGGAGCCTGAACCTGTCAAATCAATGCACACGCTTTCTGCAATTGACCTAAATAAAAGCTTGCATCTGCTTTCAGCAAGAAATTTGATCTCATCACCCACTAATACATATATGTGGGATGAGATATTGTAGTCTCCTTGCTGTATAGGCAAATAACTGCCTATATGAACTACATGGCCACCCTCCTTGATATAAGGGGGGCTGGTGGGTCCATGTATGACGACTTCATATTAGGGGTTAGGGGTCATACGTTTTTGCAACGGGACAAATTTTGGTGATTTTTGTGTCTGTCCGTGGGTTTGTAGGTGTGTGTGCGTGTGCGCAACAATTAATATTGTGTCGCTTATAACTCAAAAACTGTAATACACACATGAAGCAAAATTGGTAGATGGGTACCTTTGGCCCAGAACTTTTGTCTTCAAGGTTTTGGGTACAACGGTCAAAGGTCACATGAAACAAGTTTTTGGTGATGGGTGTATCTTTTGAAGGAATTACTTTTGCAGTACTTTTAAATTGCACAGGTGGGTATAGAGTTTAGCATTCTAACAAAACTTAAAGAAATTTGGAAGTCAAAAAGTCATAGGTCACAGGTTAAATAAGTACTTTTTATGCAAAATTTTGCACCATTTTAAACTCAAAAAGTACAAGACCTATACCAACCCTATATTGTACCATGATTGATACATTAGTACATGAAATTGTGTCCTGTAGACTCTGGGATCAAAAGGTCAAAGAGCTATTGACCACTTTCCCCTATAGTTATGGAATGTTAAGTGTGACATGAGCATGAATGGTGCCATACAGTAGGGCACGATAATTATGAAAAATTTCAGTTGCTTCAGTGATTAGGGTCAAGGTCAGAGGTCAGAGGTCAAATATGTGATTTTAGGGAGTACTAATTTGTACAATTTTTGTGCCACTTTAAATTTCAAAAGTGCAAGACCTATACCAACCCTATGTTTGTATTACCTGGTACATGAATTGGTCCCGTAAAATCTGGGGTCAAAAGTTCAAAGGTCAAAGAGCTAGTGACCCCGTTTAACCATTTCCTCCCATAGTTATTATTAATAGCTATTATCCCCACTGTGCTGTATGCTTATGGTGATGAAATCAACAACTCCATGGATTGATTTCTTGTTTTTTTAAATTTATTTATTTTTATTTAGGGGGAGGAGTACCTCAAACAAGGGCTGTAACTTTTAAGTTGTGTACTTTTAACATAGGCTGCAACTTTGGGGTTGTTTATTTTCAGTATGGGTTGCAACCTTTCCTGTTGTTAACTTTTATTAAGGACTGCAACATTTTGGAGGTGTGGAACATGTAGGTTTTTCTTTTTTGGTGCACCATTTTATTGCACGCAATTGTATCTATTGCACGCAATTGTTTTTATTGCACGCAATTGTTTCTATTGCACGCAATTGTTTCTATTGCACGCAATTGTTTCTATTGTACGCAATTGTTTCTATTGTACGCAATTGTTTCCATTGTACGCAATTGTTTCCATTGTACGCAATTGTTTCCATTGTACGCAATTGTTTCCATTGCACGCAATTGTTTCCATTGCACGCAATTGTTTCCATTGCACGCAATTGTTTCCATTGCACGCAATTGTTTCCATTGCACGCAATTGTTTCCATTGCACGCAATTGTTTCCATTGCACGCAATTGTTTCCATTGCACGCAATTGTTTCCATTGCACGCAATTGTTTCCATTGCACGCAATTGTTTCTATTGCACGCAATTGTTTCTATTGCACGCAATTGTTTCTATTGCACGCAATTGTTTCTATTGCACGCAATTGTTTCTATTGCACGCAATTGTTTCTATTGCACGCAATTGTTTCTATTGCACGCAATTGTTTCTATTGCACGCAATTGTTTCTATTGCACGCAATTGTATCTATTGCACGCAATTGTTTCTATTGTACGCAATTGTTTCTATTGCACGCATTTGTTTCTATTGCACGCAATTGTTTCTATTGTACGCAATTGTTTCTATTGTACGCAATTCTTTCTATTGTACGCAATTCTTTCTATTGTACGCAATTCTTTCTATTGTATGCAATTCTTTCTATTGTACGCAATTGTTCCTACTGTATGCAATTGTTTCTATTATACACAATTGTTTCTATTGTAACTGGTTGAAAACACAAAATTCTATTGAAAATGTAAAACATTGTTGATGCAATTATCGCCAAGTAATTATGCTTTGTGAGCTCCTTTCACTCTCTGGGACAAATTCAAATGCAGAAGTGGAGAACAAAAAAAAAGTGACCAAAACATTGTGTTTGACAACTTATACAGAGTCAAATCAATATGTGTCGCAAACAATGGTTTATGCCATAACAACACATCCGACTTCCAAGTCTTGCCCATCCTTACACACTTCTCCAAATTCATGAACCTTTAAAGGGACGGAGATCTCATCTCAGAACAAATCATAGTGATGTTACACATTGCAGGAGCAGTCCTTGTCATCAATTTGCCAGACAGTTTCTACTATATATTCTAAAAATACGTTAATATTTTGAATCAAAGATCTGTTTAGAATTAAAAAGGGACTAAATTAACGTAAAACAATTCATATAAATAAACATTTTTTGAACATCCTAGAAGTAACTTTCTGGTGCACTGTATTAAATGTAAGTATAGCGATAACGCTCCATAAATTCACAGGTAATGTGATCCAGCACTAAGCTAATGCTACATTCATTATGCAGTCAGTGCAAAAAGCAACCACACTGAAAAGATCAAGTTGACATTTTCAGTATTCACAATTGGGAAACAATTCTTGAAACAGTAGCGCAAGATTATCTTCAATCCTTATGCAAATTGGATTTCGCAGGGACTTCCTGTCCTGGGAATTAAGCTTCAGTAGGAGAAGATTTGATTAGCACATTAATGCAGTTAATAAGACTGGAAAAATCACTGCCAAAAAATGCATTCATTCTTGAACTTTTGATTTTATTTCTACTGTGATTAATTAGTACAGCATTACTGCACTGTAAACCAAACGACTAACCACAATCATTCATACTTCATGTATGGAAAATCAGTATTTCACAACTGTGTCTTATGAACAATTGCAATATAGGTTTCTAATCCAATAACCAAACAAAAACATAAATACATGCTGAGCGGAAGAGTATGTGCAGCTTTAAGAAAAGTTTGCTTGGTTTCCACGCACTGGTTTAACAAAAAGTTACAATTTTTAATGCAAGCAAAATTTGTGATGCAGTTGGTAGTGGAAGTCAGCCCAAAATCTTGCATGAATATCTATAATTTGTTCATTTCAGTTTTTCATGACTTTTTCAGCTGAACCTTAAATTGGGTTGTCAAGCCCTGCTCTTGACAACCCAATTTAAGGTTCAGCTGAAAAGTCATGAAAACTGAAATGAACAAATTATAGATATTCATGCAAGATTTTGGGCTGACTTCCACTACCAACTGCATCACAAATTTTGCCAAGAGCAGGGCTGCTTGAAACTAATGAATGATTGCAATTTAATGGATTTATATCAGACAATAGAAACCATTAATGCCTGCACTATGCAGGGGATTACCCCCCTCATCTTCACCAAATAGGGAGAAAGGGGGAAAGAAGTGCTATTAGGGGTAGGGGGAGGAAAGTGTCGCTCATGCTGGTTATGATACTCAAAAACCATTGCGAAATAATAATCCATCACCAGAAAGTCACACTCAGGGACGTGTCTAAAGTATAGATTTGAGGTTGACAATACAAAGCCTGTATGTTCTCGTTGACTTTGAAGTTACAAAGACTACGTGCTCCACATTAAACTCTCACTACATTTCACCTCTTCCAAATAACTGAATAATGGCATTGAAAGGCTACCCATTACTAAATTAAAAAAAACCCAAGAAATATCACAATGAGGCGTGCTAGAGAAACATCATTTAACGGTATTGATTTGCCCTTGTCACAGCGCATACACAAGAGTCTGTGAAGAGGTTTCTAGTACAACAGGAAACAAGTACAGAGATCTCGGTCACCAACAAACAAATGCTACCACTGACTCACTTTGTTATAGGTAAACGGAGAGGTAGCAGCAACATTAGCTAAATGAATTCAAACCCACTAAAAAATCTATAGGAAATAGAATAATTCATCAAAATCGGTTTGAAATTTGCTGTTTTACAGCTTTTTGTGCAAATATGGGATTTCAAACTTTGATTACTTATAACTTGAAAATTACACATGCTATTTTCACAACTTCAAAAACTAATAAATTCAGACTTGAATGCTCTTTTCATTGTTAGGAAACTTTTGTTTTTTCCATAGACCTTTAAATATAGAAATACAATCAGAATAGATTTTTTGCAAAAGATGAGTTTCTTCAATTTTGTAAATATTTGAGTTTTTTGCAGAAAATATTAGTTGAATTATTCTGAAACATCCACAAGACACCCCAAAGTTCCTGAATGCTCCTGAAACTATTACAACCACATCATAATACTACCATCATAATACTACCATCATAAGACTACCATGATAATACTACCATCATAATACTACCATCATAATACTACCATCATAATACTACCATCATAATACTACCATCATAATACTACGAAGGTACCATGAAGAAGGGAGAAAGTGATGAAATTCTTCTATTTCAGAAATAAGATTCAATTATGATATCAACATTCAAGTTCATGTTGCATAATGGGACACTGACGTTCACAAGCACAACACCAGTGGTTTATCTAAATCCAAACAAAACTAGTGCATACATGATAAAGGAGAAGGTTAGAATGGAGCTAAGCGGATGAGATGGTGATGAGTGGGTGGAAACAATTTGAGCCCTGATGAGAAATGGGTGGTCTGGATACTTGGGAATTGATTTTCTATGTCTAAACATAAAACAATAAACAAGTTGTTGTGGAATTCTATGTTCTTTTTATTGCTTTGAAAGAAAACTTCAATTTACGGCTCAGGTAGCCTACAAATTATTCACAATGCCTTGTAATTTTTTACTTCATTCAAAAATTGCGATGTAGATGCTGATATTAAGCATCAGACGCATACAAACAATATCATTCTTTGATAACTTTAGTGTTTCCTTCACTTGCCAACCTCCCTGACCACTGTGGCAAGAATCAACACAATGACTCTGATATGATCAATAATATACTAAAACAATATAATTTTAATCAATATCACGAGACAATTATCAAATGGAATCGTTCATCATCATATTGTAGAAGCTGTGGGAGAACAAGCTTGCCATTTTAAAGGCCTATGGCCACAACACTGACTGAATTGTTTTAAAGGCCTATGGCCACAACACTGACTTAATTGTTTTAAAGGCCTATGGACACAACACTGACTGAATTGTTTTAAAGGCCTATGGACACAACACTGACTGAATTGTTTTAAAGGCCTATGGACACAACACTGACTGAATTGTTTTAAAGGCCTATGGCCACAACACTGACTGAATTGTTTTAAAGGCCTATGGCCACAACACTGACTGAATTATTTTAAAGGCCTATGGACACAACACTGACTGAATTGTTTTAAAGGCCTATGGACACAACACTGACTGAATTGTTTTAAAGGCCTATGGACACAACACTGACTGAATTGTTTTAAAGGCCTATGGACACAACACTGACTGAATTGTTTTAAAGGCCTATGGACACAACACTGACTGAATTGTTTTAAAGGCCTATGGACACAACACTGACTGAATTGTTTTAAAGGCCTATGGCCACAACACTGACTGAATTGTTTTAAAGGCCTATGGCCACAACACTGACTGAATTATTTTAAAGGCCTATGGACACAACACTGACTGAATTGTTTTAAAGGCCTATGGACACAACACTGACTGAATTGTTTTAAAGGCCTATGGACACAACACTGACTGAATTGTTTTAAAGGCCTATGGACACAACACTGACTGAATTGTTTTAAAAGCCTATGGACACAACACTGACTGAATTGTTTTAAAGGCCTATGGACACAACACTGACTGAATTGTTTTAAAGGCCTATGGACACAACACTGACTGAATTATTTTAAAGGCCTATGGACACAACACTGACTGAATTGTTTTAAAGGCCTATGGACACAACACTGACTGAATTGTTTTAAAGGCCTATGGACACAAGACTGACTGAATTGTTTTTAAATCTATCAAAATCGCAAAAAGTTAAGTCAAAATTTGTTTACCATTGAATGTTTTACAGCATTTAATTTGAAATGCTGTGTCTTAAATATGGAAATTCTCAAGCAACTTTGTAATATATGAGTATGCAGGCTACTGTGTTTTCTGGAAATCTTAAATTATTTAAAATAAAATAACAGAATCCTCACAAAAAGTGTTTTGATATTACATAACCGCTCCCCTAGTAGACCCCTGCTCAAAGTCTGACTGTAAAAGAATTCTCAAACTTTGATTAGCAGTAAGGAGAATACCTAGTATGCTTTTTTTCAAATGCGAAACAGTTTTACTTAAGTTTTTTTTAGTGAGTATTTTTTTAACCATGTAAAGAAAACATTTGTAGATGCCCATGGGCAGGACCTTAAGACACATCAGCTGGTGCTCATCTTCGGTGTCCTTGGCGCAAGCAGATGGCTAACCCCGGACGGGACACCAGTCCATTGCATGTTAACTACCCAGCAGTGCTGGTACTCATTTTACAGATGAGTAGACTGGAGCAAGAAGAGTAAACCGCTTACTCAAGTGAAATGCAGGGCCCGCGATGAATGTCTTACTCAAAGTTAAATGCAGGGCTCGCGGCGGGAATTGAACCTGGTACCTTTTGATTACAAACATGACTCCTTAACCATAGAGCCACTGCCTGATGGGCCGTAATAGTTCTAGTATAGATTTAAGTTTTAAATGGGCAGGCCCTTAACATGCAATACCATGCCTCATGCCACCAATGATAGCAAGGATTGAATACTATGGTCCTAAGGATCTCATTCTGACCTTTCCAAAGACGTGTCACAAAACAGTCTTCAATAAATAATAATTCTCTCCAACCTTTTGAAAAAAAGCATGAAAGAACAAAATTGAATTAAATAGAAACTGAAAGTAAACATGAAAGTATGATAAATGTGAGGGAGATGTATGTGGTCTGAATGATGATGGTAATGAGTGCATGGTAGGAAGTCATTGCCCTGCCCACTTGTTACTTTCATCTCTACCCATATATATATAGCATAATAACAATTGCTGAGCAGGAAGAGACTTGAGAGAGGAATGCCATTGGGAAGACAGGGATGTGTGATAATGAGAAGGGAGAAAGGGATGCCTGTGGGAAGACAGGGAGGAGGGATGCAACCATGGAGGGATGGATGCCACCAGGGAGAGATGGATGCCACCAGGGAGGGATGGATGCCACCAGGGAGAGATTGATGCCACCAGGGAGGGATGGATTCCACTAGGGAGAGATTATCCCACCAAGGAGGGATGGATGTGACCAAGGAGGGATGGATTCTCCCAGGGATGGATGTGACCAGGGAGGGATGGATGCCACCAGGGAGGGATGGATGCCACCAGGGAGAGATGGATGCCACCAGGGAGGGATGGATCCCACCAGGGAGAGATGGATGCCACCAAGGAGGGATGGATCCTACCAAGGAGGGATGGATGCGACCAAGGAGGGACGGATGCCACCAGGGAGGAATGGATGTGACCATGGAGGGATGGATGCGACCATGGAGGGATGGATACGACCAGGGAGGGATGGATGCCACCAGGGAGGGATGGATGCAACCAGGGATGGATGGATGTCACCTGGGAGGGATGGATGTGACAACAGAGGGACATCATAGGATGATGGATGAGGCATACTTTAAAGAAGGGGACAGAAGACACTGTAGACTGAGTGGGAGATCCCAATATCAGGGGGAAAGAAATGCCATCGAAAGAGAGAGATCCCACTTCCTCTCAATACAAATTATATCAAAATCAAAGATTTACTGTTGCACTTACCCAACGGGTCAATTATATGCGGAAAAGGAGAAAATGGGGATATGTTGGCTTCCTCTCTTTCTAGCTCTCGCTCCACCTCCGGTTTGAAACCACCGTGTCTGCGGCTCATGTGACGAGTACTGCGACAACGCCATCGCTGCTGGTCTGATTGACAATTATCCCCGACGCCAAAGAAGTTGAAGGTCTGACTCATGAGACGGCTGTAAAGTGAGAGTAAGGAAGGAGGTATATGTTATTATTTGTGTGTATTAGTTGCTAAGTGGGTATTTGCTGCATGCAAATATACTTACGTCAAACAATAATTTAGAAAAAAGACCAATGAAATACCTGTATCTCCCCCAGTTTTTCTATAAAAAGGTTTTGTGGGTTGACCCAACATCATGCTGTCATGACACTTTAACAAAAAGCTTTTGAGGTAGGTTGATCGCAATTAGGTATGGGAGGAACTAAAATCAGAATGGACTGATGATTGAGGAAAGTAAAGATCTTAGTGAATATTCACAAGACCAACAAGGAGCTCTGTCAAAATATGAGGGCACCTGTTTTGTCAAGTCAATGGAATTTTGAAATAACACAGGACAAAGTTTCAACACTTGCGTCTTTGAAAAATTACTCTTTTTATTTTGATATAATGATGATAACATTTGAACATCAAAGGTCTTCAGTATCATCATGTGCATACAAAGTGTCTTCTAATATTCTTGATACTCAAGAAATATACTCCCTTACTTTTTGGCTGCCATCTCCTTTGATAAGACATGAGTAGTATCCTAGATATCTGGGTCATTAAATGGTTGCACTTTAATCTGCTGCTTTTCATACTTCTCTGAGCAGTCTCGTGTAAACATAAAAAAAGTCAAATGCAAATATCTCGGAAAGGAAAAAAATAAATTGAATGCAAAAAGTATTCTTGACAGCAGACACTGAAAAATTCACAAATCTATTTGGAAAAAATACTCTTTGTTTACATTGAACATATGACATGCAATTAATATAATCAAGTGAGCTTACAACTATTTTTAGGGGAAGGGGGAGATGGAGGGGGCATTATTCCCAAACCGAAGTACTTTTGTACGTCTTTCCTTGCTCACGGTCAAACACAAGCCACAACAAATATTGAGGATTATTAATTTTTCTTTTACACATAAAATAGCAAGCCTTTTTAAAAATTAAATATATCAAAAAATACTAAGCGAAGTGTTTAATTGGCTCTCCACTTATCCTTTTAAATCCTGGTAATTTTCATGCATCATTTTCTATACATGACTAACACCAGTCCATCCAATTATGCTTTAAAGTATTTTTCATTGCAAAATTTGACAGGTTTCGCTTGTAACTAATATGTGATAGATGATCACTACAAGATAGTGCAAGTAATGTCCATTTCTAATAATGAACTGATTTTGCCCAAATCCTGTATCTCAAGAAGAAATAAGAAGAGAGCAATTAGGATTTGCACAAAACTGGATCACAGATCTATCTGGAGCAAAATACATTATGAGAACATTTGCAAGAAAAACATACAATCCAGTAAACAAATGATATTTAAAGGGCAACCTGCCCAAGGCAACTAAACCAGACAAATTAAGCCGGAACCAACATGACTGCCAGAAGAAGACACATAAACAGGAATGCTTTGTGAATCATTCTATTGGATAAATACAATGAAAAAGTAAATATAGTGGCTGCTGGTTTAGGTGTGGGAGCAAACCCTTTTACTTCTCAGATGAAAAATGTCCTTCGAATAATTGAAAAAGTCCTTTTTTAAATAAACAGTTAAAAAAAAAAAAATGAGATTTTTGCCCCAAACTCAAAGATTTGTGAATATGTTTAAAGGATTACTTTGTATTTTACTTTCCTCCATTGCTATTTGCCTTTTCCTATCAAAGTTGTACACATTCTCTTCCTCAGCCACATACTTAAAGGATTAGTTCAGGGGTCAAGCAAGTTTATCTCATATGAAAGATGAGGAACTCAAAAGAAACAAAATGGTTAAGAAAGCATTCAAAACTCTTATTCCATTAAGGAGATATTCAAGTAAAGCTCTGTCTTATCTGTGTAGAAATGACTGGTGTAGTACAGTAAGTCTACTATTGAAAATTGGCACCCTGATCCTCACATAGTGAACACTTGTTAATGTATATAAGTTTTTACTATTTAAATTGTGTTTCCTCAATCTTTCTTCGGTTGGTAAATAATCCCCTTACTAGATTTGTTTAAATACTTTTCTGACATACCCAATGTTTTTTAAGCCCCAAGATAGGAGGACAAAACATAATAGAATGTATAAAGACTTTAAGGAATCTGAGGCTGTGACATCACAACTAGTCAGATTTCAGTCATTGCAACACAAATGATAACAAACTTTAAACTTAAATGATCTCCTTAATGGAATAAGATTGTTGAATGCTTTCTTCACCATTTTGTTTCTTTTGAAGTCCTCTTTGTATATATACTTGTTTGACCACCAAACTAAACCTTCAAACCTTGGAACACTGGAACATTTAATTGCTTGATTGACGAATACAAAGATTTTTAATTTCTGAATAAAAACAAAGTCTGAAAAAGCTAGTCAAGGTGTGTCTAATCGTTTAATAATGCAAAGTTGTGATTCCATTACGTGGAGTTCTCTGCACTTTAAAAAATCATAATCATAATAATCATATTCCATAAATTTATATAGCGCACACTTCGATCTGGCAATCTTCAGTGGCGCTTTACACACAAAACATCAATACAATGACAAAACAAGAATGACAGTCGCTCTACCAGCGCAATGGGATCGAAATAAAAAAATATATATAAAAAATAGGAGATACCACTAAAATTGATTGAAAAATTAAGTTTTCAAATGACGCTTTAAAACATTTACGGACTGAGCAAGTTTAATATACAGTAATCTGGTAGGTCATTCACCATGTCAGTCCCATTACATGAAAGAACGACCAGCAAAAGTGTTAGTTTGGTAAATGGTACAAATAACTTTTTATATGAGGTAGTATACCTGGTGTTCCGTCTATTAGGTATATCAATTAATAGATCCTTCAATTAACCCTTACTCTACCAGCACTATTTTGAAAATGCGCTCGGGAGGCGGGGCCAAAGACGGGGCACCCAAAACGGCGATAATATCGCCGCGTGGTAGAGTAAGGGTTAATATGGTGCCTGGTTATTTATACACTTGTACACTAAGGTAAGTACTTTATGCTGGATTCTCAATTTGACTGGAAGCCAGTGTAAGATTTGGAGGCATTCCTTACGACTATGATATTTTTGTTTGTCCAGAACTGTTTTGGCCACAATATTTTGTACCCTCTGAAGTTTATTCAATTCACACTTATCGAAAAATCATATCATTGATAATGACGAAAATGACATTACTAGAGTCACGTTTATTTAATAGCTAGGGAAGGATCTAAAAACACTGACTGAAGCCAGGCTTAAAAAAAATATTTCTTGAATTAAGTAACACATCTTTATACTCTGGAAAAGTAGGTTGGTAGGTGGAAAAACAGTCATTTGGGGTCAAATTCAAGCTTCTACATACCTTTTTATACACTAAATCGCTATCACTTCAGACGAAAAAGAAAGAAAAAAATTAAGTAGCATATTTTGTTGGGTAGGTAGGGAAAAAATTAAGTAGCATATTTTGTTGGGTAGGTAGCGTTACTTCAAACAAACAAATACATGGCCTGAACAATCAGCTGCCATCTGTTTTGGGGTCAGAAAGTTGAAGAAAAAAACCCCATTAAAAATGGTTAATTCTTCCCAATCATAACTTTTGTCTTTCTCTTTAAGGACTTCAAATTCAAAGTGCTGATGTACAATCAATGTTTTACTGATTTCACTAGAATTCTTTGCACTTTTCTTGAAATGTGACATCACAAATTTGCATAATTTTCCTTACATAACTAAGCCAAAATATTTAAAAGAGCTAATATAATTTTAATTAATTTTGGTGGAATCCGAGGCTTTTTTCTTAATTTCAAAAATTGAAAAACTTGTCAATGTTACCTCCACGTGTCTTTTAACCTAATTCCAATGTTTTGATCCTCCCCGATGAAAACATGCTACGTACAACCTCCACAACAGATATCACAACTGTGTGGTATTTACAGCCATTAACCATCACAGTTTGACATCTCTTTTATAACCTTATTCAATTTCATCAAGCTCACCCACGCTCCCAGCTACAATTTTTAATATCAGCCATGCTACGTTCATTATGATTCTTCATTTAATATTGAATATCTCGCCTAAGGCATTGGTTTTAAGTGGACCAGCCACAAGGGTAGCAGAAAAATAGACTGGGAGTTTACAAATGAACTTTTATGCTTTAGTAATGCCACACATACAAGGCTCTCATGCTCATAATTTTGAGATCATCAAATTGATCATGGGAAAGGAAACATAAAATTATTTATACGCTGGTGTGAATGACAGGAATCGATGATATGCAGAAGGCATGAGACGTACCTCAGTAATTATATTGACAAGGAGAAATGCAGAGTTTAGACTCTCACAAAAAATAAAATAAAATCAATGATGATTTAAGGCAAAGGGAGGGACATGCCCTGTTTTTATTCAGTGAAGCAATATGGATTAAACGAAGGTTAAAGGATTAAGTCAGTAGTAAAGTAAGTCCATTTTATATGAAAGAGAACTTCAAAAGAAACAAAATGGTAAAGAAAGCATTCAAAAATCTTCTTCCGCTAAGGAGATATTTCAGTTTGGTCTTATTTTTGTAGAAACGACTGAAATCAGACTACTTGTTACATCACAGCTTCAGATTCCTCAAAGTCTGTATGAACTCTATCATATTTTGTCCTGCGATTTTGTGGCTTAAATTCCATTGGATATGTCAGAAAAGTATTAAAACATAATCTAATAGGGGTAATTATAATTTACCACCTGAAGAAAGTTTGAGGGAAAATAATTCAAATACCAAAGAAGTTAAAAAAAACTTTTTTTAAAATACATAAACAATTTGTTTCATTTAAGACAAACATGCTTGACCACTATAATTGCAATTTTACTGATATATCACCTTTGGTTTGCCTTTGGAAATACAAAGTATGTCTGCGATTGTAATATATATTGTACAAGAATCATGTGTGACTGTCCAAATAAATTCTTTCATTTTTTAAATTGTAGATCAGAAATGTAGTTTAATCAATCCCAGTTCAGGAGATAAAGTTCTGTCTCATTTGTGCAAAAATAATCTTCTTTAAAGCACCCTGATCCACATTTGCCACACTGTTGATTGATCAATGTAAGAGTCATGTGCCACCTCCAATGATCAATCATCCACTTGGCAACTGGCATGCCATTTGTTCATTCCTTACGTCTATGACTGACAGTCAGCATTCACTTGTTTTTGTGACTGTTTCCTTTTTAAAAAATGACAAATATTTGATGACAAACCCAAGGGGGCATACCAATCACAGTGGGCAGGTAGATCACATGACAGGCTGTGCGAGAGACATTCGATAACAGCACGTTTGTGCTTCTGCATGTCCACAACAATATTAAAGACAATTTTGTAAATATTTGTAGGTATTTAAATGGGCAAATATGATATTAAACTCTTCTCTGTTCGACCGAAGCGATTTACTCACAATTTTTACTTAATTACTTCTAGATATAACAAAAATCTTATTTTTATAGATATTCTATTTTGCTTCAAACAGAGAATTTCAACAATTAAAATTACTAAAGTTTTGCGATTATTATGAATTCTAGCAATCTCCAATAATTCACAAGTTGGGTTTTCATTCCGTGTCCTCTGAATAACTCCTCTGATCAAGAAGACAGATCTGACTACTATTATTACCTCTGCCAACAAAGTTGGACGAAGGTTATGTTTCCGCCTGCGTTTGTCTGTTTGTTTGTTTATTTATTTGTTTGTTTGTCATTAACATATCTCAAGGACTGGTGATTGGATTCTGATTATATTTGGTCTATGGTTTTTTTTTACTGCTTAAGGGAGAAGTGATTAAATTTTGGGACACATTGAAACAGGAGAAGGACAGAAATGGAGGGGTGGGGATGTTTTAAGGGTGTATTGTCTGTCACCAACATATCTCAAGAACTGATGGTTGGATTTGATAAAATCTGGTGTATGGTTTTGTTACCACTTAAGGAACAAGTGATATTAAATTTTGGGACACATTGAAACAGGATAAGGACAGAAATGGAAGGGTAGGGATGTTTAAAGGGTGTATTGTCTGTCACCAACATATCTCAAGAAATGATGGTTGGATTTGATGAAATCTGGTGTATGGTTTTGTTACCACTTAAGGAACAAGTGATATTAAATTTTGGGACACATTGAAACAGGAGAAGGACAGAAATGGAGGGGTGGGGATGTTTAAAGGGTGTATTGTCTGTCACCAACATATCTCAAGAACTGATGGTTGGATATGGACTATAAACTTGATCAGAAGGTAGGTACAGTAGGTCCTGAAGTGCTTAGAATGCAAATGGCAATACAGATCAAGAGATTCTTTGGGAATATAACTTGGTGGGCCTAGGATTTCTTATATAGATTGTATTGGAAAATGAGGAATGAACTGGGGCAGAGGTATGACAGAGTGCTAACATTCTAGTTATACCTGTTATAGAAATGGGCCCGGGACTAAGCTTACTCTGAGCTCATCAAACACCAAGGATCTAAATCCCTGACTGAGTACCTGCAGGAAGTGAAGGGTAAGACTGCAAATGAACCTCTGATCAGATTAAATTTGCTGTTTCAAAAATGTCGAACTATTCACACCAATCGAAAATATACACATTGGCAGAGTTGAAATTAATCATAAAATTTCCCAGTTCTGAATAAAGGTGTCGAAAATCTTCACACAGAAAATTGTGACAGAAATAATATTAATGTAGTACATACATCTTTATATGCTTTCCTCTTTTGCAATTGAATGTACTATTCATTGTACAATTAATACATGAGGGATGTTTATAGAGCACACATGAATCACATATACCATTACTAATACTCAAGAAATCTTAAAAACAAATCTTCTGATATATTCCCGCTTTCCCACGGTAATAACCGCCAGAACTGTACATTTTTTCCAGGTCTACACATAGCTAATGTTGAAGGAATATCAGCCTCTTATTCTACATTTTGACCATTCTCTCACATCTGCAAGGTTGAGAGATATAATTAACATCTGAGTTATGAAATAAGCCACACCCACCATAGCAACGCAGTAAGTAGGTGGAGGCAAACAAACCTCAAATCTGTAGCGTTCATTATGTTACCAATGCATTGACATTTGATATTCGGGGGGCCTCCCACAAGCTTTGATTCATTTATGGCACTTCTCGGATCTTTAGAGTTTTTAGCAAAAGGAATAAACAAAATTTAGTTTGCTTACTGTTTTGGGTAACAGCAATCAGATTTTAAAAGCCCGTAGCAAGCCCATCAGCACAATTTTTGTTCACCATTTTTGCAGTGCAACAGTCTGCAGTGCGACAGTCTGCAGTGCGACAGTCTGCAGTGCGACAGTCTGCAGTGCGACAGTCTGCAGTGCAAGTCTGCAGTGCGACAGTCTGCAGTGCGACAGTCTGCAGTGCGGCAGTCTGCAGTGCGACAGTCTGCAGTGCGACAGTCTGCAGTGCGACAGTCTGCAGTGCGACAGTCTGCAGAGCGACAGTCTGTAGAGCGACAGTCTGCAGTGTGACAGTCTGCAGTGCGACAGTCTGCAGTGCGACAGTCTGCAGTGGGACAGTCTGCAGTGCGACAGTCTGCAGTGGGACAGTCTGCAGTGCGACAGTCTGCAGTGCGACAGTCTGCAGAGCGACAGTCTGCAGTGCAACAGTCTGCAGAGCGACAGTCTGCAGTGCAACAGTGCAGTGCGACAGTCTGCATTACGACAGTATGCAGTGCGACAGTCTGCAGTGCGACAGTCTGCAGTGCGACAGTCTGCAGTGCGACAGTCTGTCGTGCGACAGTCTGCCGTGCGACAGTCTGCATAGCGACAGTCTGCAGTGCGACAGTCTGCAGTGCGACAGTCTGCAGTGCGACAGTCTGCAGTGCGACAGTCTGCAGTGCGACAGTCTGCAGTGTGACACTGCTAATGTTGAAGGAATATCAGCCTCTTTTGCTACATCTGCAAGGTTGAAAGATATAATTGGTCTAAGAACAATTTCTAAATTGCTTCAATTTCTGCACCAGTGGTTAAGTTCAACAGCATTTAAATTTTGTCTTTGCATAGAAATGCCAGCCTGGCAATTTGATCAATTATATAAAACTGATAGCATAAAAATTCCATTGTTATTATCATTATCTATTTTTATGCTTCAGTCATACCACTATGGCTTAAAAAGAAATCATGCAATATTGCCTTAAAACTGTCTGGTTCTTGAGTTACTGTATCTATTTAAAGGATTAGTTTAGTGGTCAAGCAAGTAAATCTTATATGAAAGATGGCATCAAAAGAAACAAAATGGTGAAAAAAGCATTCAAAAAGCTTTTCCGTTAATGAGATATTAAGTTTATAATTTGGTATCATTTGTACAGAAACGATTGAAATCAGACTAGTTGTGATGTCATAGCCTCAGAGTCTTTATGTATTCTATCATATTTTGTCCTGCAATTTTGTGGCTTATAAACCATGGGATATGTCAAAAAAGTTATAAAACTGAATCTAAGAATGGTATTTATAATATACCACCTTAAGAAAGTTCGAAGAAATATAATTTAAACAGTGTTTTTTTTTTATAAACTTTTTTTAAAATACATAAAAACTTTGAGGAATCTGAGGCTATGACATCACAACTAGTCTGATTTCAATCGTTTCTACAGAATTGGTACCAAACTTTAAACTTGAATATTTTCTAAATGGATAAGATTTTTGAATGCTTTCTTCACCATTTAGTTTCTTTTGAAGTCCTCTTTCATATAAGATGAACATGCTTGACCACTGAACTACGTAATCCTTTAAAAGACACTAACAAGATACAAATCAACTCTCAATGAGATAATGGATCTCTGCTAGCTCCAGCAGAGGATGCCAATTTTAATTCTCAAATCATAAGCTAGATGTGGTGATAAGCTTCTACATGCACGAGCAGAAAGAACACTTATTTCAGTGCTTTGACGTACTTTTCAGGGTGGCTATAATAAAAATAAGAATCTGCATTGTTATATTCATAGGTGCAAAAAGGTCTAGTGACATTGTTACATATGTGAAGTGCCATTTAAATCTTTGAAAAAGCTTGTGTTGTTTTTCAGGCAGACAATTCAAACATAGATTTGCACAACATGTTGCTTCCTGCCATAGATCTTTAACATCAATACAAATTAACACAATTATAATGAGTGCCCAAAAATGAATATTTAAAGCCAGGCAGATCTCAATAGCTTGCACATACTCTTACATTTAACATCAAAAATGCTACAAATGAAGTAAATTTGTCCAATCTATGAATAAATCTGACAATGCCATCAATAGAATTCAACACAAAGCATACAATTAATCACAAAGCACTACGCACTCAAGTGTTTATGTAATTTACCAATCTGACACGAAAGCAGAAATTTCAAATTCTGATTTGGGGTATGGATAAAATAATTTATAAGAATAATGCTTTTCATCTTTAAAGAAATATTCATTTGCATATATATGATAGAGGATCATGAAAGAAACAATTTGGTGTAAAAATCATACATCGATATCTTTTTCCGTTTAGGAGTTATTGCATTTCAAAGATTGCATGAGTATGTTGAAAAGTGACCTCACAGTGTACAGTTTGATGTTATAAAGGTATATCCATTTTGTGGATTTCTAAATTCTTCCTAAATTACTGGAAGCATTTCTTGTTTATTCATTGAGATGGGGTACATCTGCCCATGAATCTTACACTCGTAAATAATACAAAACATTCTTTTGTCTAATAGAAATACATCAGAATTACCTTGGACCTGCAATCAGAATTGCTTTGGATTTGCCTTTATGACATCACACTGTACACTGTGGGGTCATTTTTCAACACACTCACACAATCTTTGAAATGCAATAACTCCTAAACAGAAAAAGATATCAACGTGATTTTTACACCAATTTGTTTCTTTAATAGTCCATCATATATGTGAAAATGAACCTCCACGAGAATAATCCTTTGAAGAATGAGACGGAGGTTTTATAAAAAATGGATTTCCATAACATTGAGCGCTAACTGTTTAGACATCCAGAAACTACATGCAAAATCACTTACTAATTCTTTATAATTCAACCCAGTTGGTTCCACCCTAAAGGATTACTCCCATGAATTTTCATTTTGACTAATATGAGAAAGGATCAGTTCAGTGGTCAAGCAAGATTATCTTATAAACAGCTTCTATTTTCAAAATGGATTTTTATTGTCAAAATGGACTGGAATAAAGCCTTCACATTACCATTAAAGTCCTTTTGGCACTCAATATACTCTGTAACATAATAGTAAACAACAATTTTGTTGTATATTCTGGTACAGAGTTTACTAAGCACCAAAAAGGAGTATAATGGTAATGTGACGGCTCTATTCCAGTCCATTTTGACAATAGAAATCCATTTTGAAAATAGAAGCTGTTTATATGATAGAGGACTATATTTTGTTAAATTAATTTATTTTACATTTCAAAAATTTCACAAGTATACTGAAAAATGGCCACTGGTAGATTCAAGATTTGCTTTGTAAAGTGCATTAACCCCATCTCAATTATTAAACAAAAAATGTTCCCAACAATTTAAATGACTTATTCTGTACTGCTTTTTCATTGTTTTTAATCATTTGATAAGATTATAACTAATGTTGTCCCCAACCTCTCCATAGACCTGTATTCTGGTATAATGCATTATAAGTTACTTTGCGGTTCTAAATTTAAAAAAAGACAGCAATCAATATCAAAAAAAAAAAAAATTCATTTCCTCCAGAAGCGATGCAATAGCCAAACTAATATGAACTGTGAGGCATGCAACACAAACCACTGTAAAAAGTTACCTGAGAACTCCTGAAATAGAAAAACTGTGAATATGATTGGGAAAACAAAAATAATGAAAGATTAGTCAACAAAACAACAATCAATTGATGTAAAATAACATGGAGTAGAAAGGGAGGGGAGGGGATGGGGTGTGGGGTGTGGGGGGGGATGGGGTGTGGGGGGGAGAGTTGCATAACAGCACAGCAGCAGCTGAGGCTATAGACATATAAGAGTGCCAGAAGATGTTAAAAATATGCTTTTAGAAGGATGGATGGAATGATAACAGGGTAAAACATGGGCATAGATCCTGGGGGTATACAGTATATCACCCTCACACTTTTTGGTGAACTAATACATAATATTTGAACAAATTCCAATGAACCCCCATGAAATATGGTGGGGTTAGTCAATGCAGGGAAGGAGGTGTTATGTTTTATTACAGTAGTCAGAGTAGCAGAGGAAGTCCATGTAGTGCATGTGAGGGGAACATGAAATTATCATTATCTACTCTACTACTATCTAATACTCTTAGCTAAATTGGTTTTTGTAGTGGCACCAGGATTTAGGTCATGGGGCAAGCAAAGGAAAATTTCGTCTCGGGCGGGAAGGGGAAGCCTATAAATTCTGAGATATTTCATAAGATATATGGCATATCACTTGTCCTCTCCTTGTGTTCACTCTACAGGATGAATCATATCATATTTATTCACATAACTTTGAATAAATTATTCTTAAAGAATGGCACAAACATTTGAATCCATTCTATCCAACTGATACAAGAAATTTCTGTAAATTGACCAATGAACTAATCCATCTATAACAACCTTAGTTAATTTTTCAAAACAATTTTTTTGTAAACTCTCATATCTGAACATATCATCACAATGAAGAAAATGTTGAAAAGGAATACAACTATCGTAACATAATTCATAAAGCATAATTGTTCCTAATTAAAAGTTAAACATTCAAAAACTTACTAACAGAAAACAAAAAAAAGAAGAAAGACCAGAAATATCTTGAGAGGAATCCAGATACAAGAAAAAGTTAAACAAAAAGATGCAAAATTGAGAGCCATTTTTCAGTATGCTCTTCTAATTTACAAATAATTTTCAATTTGGAAATCAGGTGACGAACAGATGGGCTATCATTTTGTATTTTACATCCATAAATTACCTGCTTACCTATTAGAATCACTTGCTGAATTAACTTAAATCACTGCTGACTTAAAAAAAACCATGTAAAATAGAAGAGTGGGAAAAGTGAGGAAATGGAAGATTAACAAATAACTCATAATCTCCTGCCAAAACAAACCTGGTAATCCGGCAATCAACAAACAAATGTTGGAGTGAATCTGCGTCTAACATACAAAAGCCACATAGTGGGGAGTCAGCCAGGCCCACTTTGAAAAGCCACTCATTTAAAGGAATTATATTATGCAATTTTTTTTATTTAAAAAGCTCTCGAGTTGTTATCTATTGTTGTCAAAAGAGGAAGATTGAAAATGTGGCAAAGATCATTTTTAGAATAAGCATAAATATCTTTAAGTTTAGCCCAGACTGCTAGAGTAGGGAGGGGAAGGGGAAGGGGGAGGGGGGGGGGTGTACAAAGACACTAATACCTCATAAAAAATCTTACTCTCGATGGTCTCCAAGTTATAACATAACATAATATAAACATATAACATAAACATATACATAATGTAATATCCGCCTCATCACTTGTACCAACATCAATGGCCCCGTGGTAGGGTAGTATACCAACCAAAATTTATTATGTTTTTCCAATTGCTTAGGAGAGCTTTAAATATGCCTAACATTTAAAAATAATTAGTAATATTCAGACCTCTGATGGAAAAACTCAAAATTGTGGAAATTTCCCCTCATATCTAAAATATCTAGGGACTTTTGAAAAGCCCTTTTCCATGATAGTTCTGTCATAGGACAGACTTGCCCCCTTTTTTCACATGTTTGTTGTTCCATAAAATAATATTTAAGATACCATCCACATTGTTAAGAATAGGGTTGCTCAGGTTTGACCACTCCTTCAAAATTTCTTTATAGAAAATAGGCACATGAACTGGGATGCAGTCAACATCAAAATTACAATTTAGCAAGAGAATACCCCCAATTTTGTGCAGGAAATGGAGGACTATCAGTTTCCAGCCAAGAGAGTT
Source organism: Chiridota heheva (assembly GCA_020152595.1). Lineage (NCBI taxonomy): Eukaryota > Metazoa > Echinodermata > Holothuroidea > Apodida > Chiridotidae > Chiridota > Chiridota heheva. The sequence continues at coordinate 2,370,941 of JAIGNY010000832.1, forward strand.
GGAGGATTTTATATGCTTAGGCACATCAAACTTATTTGACAAAATAAAACTCTTTAAATGAATCATCTTTAAACCTCTATCTTTATACTCATTAACCATAGCTGTGCGCTTTATTTTGTCTCGCCTCTTCCAAATTAAGTTATATAATATTCTTTCAATATTTTAAATATAACTGTCTAGAATGCTCAGTTCTGAGCCCACATATAATAGTTTGGAGATACCGAACCATTTGATAATCTGGAGCTTCCAAAGAATTGACAGATTTGTAGCCCTCCAAAAATTGAGGCTATTGCTAATTAGTGTTTGCACCGGGTCCAAAAATCGGACCAGGTACCCGATCTGCATCATCGGTCAGGTATCCGACATGCCGACAAGGCCTTTTAAATATTTTTTGCGGAAGTAGTATGTGTTAAAATCTAACAGTGTACCCTGTAAAATCTTGTGATATTTCTTGTTTTTTCAATCCATCTTTGTTTTTATTAATAAAGAAATAAAATACAATTGTTCTAGTCTCTTTTGACCTGTCTTCATAAAATACCATACAATAATAATATACTCAATTCCTCAACTTATTTCATGTGATGGGTGTTTTCTGGAATAATACACGATTCCACCGTTCCGTTATGTGCACGCTCAGTAGCACGTAACAATTTCATTTGAACACAACTTGTGATTGGTTCATTAATAGGTGTTACATTTTTTTCAGCAAATAGCAGACACGCTTTCAAAATAGTTTGGTGATGTACAACTGCAATATACTTTTATCTGTAGCATACAACATACACTGCTTGTTGCACGCTGGTTTGTATATCTTTTTTTACAGCGAAGTTTAGAGAGTTTAGGTTTTGCGCTACTAGTACACGTAGTATTACTAGTGTACCTACGTTACTAGCCACATCGCTCGTTCAGCATCATTTCTGCGATCTGCGACAAAATTTTGTGATCGTTTTATTGCATTGCGTTTGAATAGAAAGAAAACAAACACTTTATAATTCTTGTAAGTTAAGATTTATTCTTTTAACATACAATTCTGAAACAGAAACAGTCTGCAATTGGTAATATTATGAAAATCCATACCCGAGTTGTATTTTCGGAACCGGGTAGCAACACAATCGATCAGGTACCCGGATATTTCGGGTACCCGTGTAAACACTATTGCTTATATCTTTAATGATACCATCCATGTTTTTATTCAATACTGTTTTGTTGTTGTATGAGATGTACTGTAAATACCCAGAATCTTCATTGTACTGACCCAATTGAGTCTAGCCACTTTCGCGTTCTTTACTCTTTGAAAATTATCCTTCAAGACCATGGCAAAAGTTTTAGTTGGGTTAATCTTAAGGTTAGACAACTTTTCAAAATCCTTAAATACTGTCAAGATATTATGTAACGATTGCTCATCTTTTGTAAAAACTGTCAGATCATCTGCAAAAAGTGATAGTTTAGATATACTTATTGATATTTCCAATCTTAACTGGGATACCATGTATATTTTCACTATTCCTTAACTTTACCCCACAGGTTAAAGGGAAGTATCCTGTTGACAACTTCCCATTCATAACACAACCTTCACTATTCATATAAAAAGTTCTTTTTGATGGTCCAAAATTATAAGCTGTCAGTGCTTTGAACAGAAAGTCATGACTAAGAGTCAAAAGCTTTATGGAAGTCAAACTAAAATGGCGTATCCCGACATATGGTAAGAGTCAGTATAATGCATGATATCGAAAACTGTACGATTGCCTCTGCAATGTTCCTCCCGGGAATAAAAACATTTTGGTCAGGGTGAATGATATAATCTAAAACTCTTTCAAACGTGTCGCAATGGCTTTTGCCCATATCTTATAGTCCACACTCATTAATGAAATAGGCCTATAATTCTCCAATAAAGATTTATCCTTTCCATCTTTAGGTATAACAACTATAACACTCTGCCTCTGCAATACCGACACTTTGCGATAATTTCACCTTTCTGGTATCCCTCATTTAAAGAATCTACAACCAAATCCCCCACGTAATTCCAAAAGGTACAATAAAATTTGCATGTTAAACTTTCCTTTCCTGGAGATTTATTAGTGCTAAAGCTACCTAAAATTGCTAAACACTCCTCATTAGTCAGCTTGCCCTCAATCAGTAGCATTATAATTAGATAGGGTATTAATGTCATTGAGGAAATAATCGTCATTAACCACATGGTCTAATTGGAATAACTTGGTGAAAAAGCTCTTAATTGAATTGATAATATCATGAGCATTTGTTAACACTATTGCCATCTTTTACCTTACATATGATGGTTTTTGCTTACTTGTACTTTTTAGAGAGGCAGAATACTTTGTGTTCTTCTCCCCTTGTTCCATCCAATTAGCTTTAGACCTAATTATTATGCCTCTGTAATTTCATTATGCCAATGCTTAAGCTCATCTTTTGCGCTATCCAAAACATTTAAAAGTAAATCGTGGTCACCCTGTGCAGTAACAACCCCCAGTGACAGCTCTAGATTGATAATATGCTTAGATAACCATTTCATTCTATCCTATCTCCAACTAGCTTTACCGCGTGCATAATGCTGGCAGTACTGACAAATCCTAAATTTAGAAAATTCCCATTTAAACCGATAACCCTTAAAAGCAGTAGACTCATGAACCCAACTGTCAGCATTGGAATAAAAACCATTACACAAGTTATCATCCCTACTCAATGAGTTATTAAACTTCCAATACACCATTCCAGGGGCATTATCCTCCATGGAGGTGAGACACAGTTCAATAGCCATATGGTCAGTGCTAATTGAATTTATGTCAACCATTGATACATTATCCTGTAAACTATCTGAAATCAGCCAATAGTCTAATCTACTTTGGCACCAAGGTGTCCTTCTTCTCCAAGTGCAGTCCAGTAGCATTCCCATTAATGGGAACATTAGGAATTGGTTCTGGGCATGCGCCAAACGTTTGTCTCTCAAGGTGAGTCATCCTCTAATCAGTCGTTCTCTTCATCATACTGCACGCAATCAATGAGCGCATTGTTTTGATCTCGTTAATGCTGCAGTGTACACAATCCGCGGTTTGTATGGTTTAATAGTACGGACAACGAGGTTAGCTAACTCCCTTATTGTTATACCTTTCACGCTCAGTAGGCCTACAAAGAGATATATCGTCACGAAATTATAGTGAAGTATTACATATACATCTCGGATTGTCCAGGCTAAGCGCCCAGTTATCATACCAACTTTTATGTGAACTTTCAGTGACAGATCGTGTGAGTATGACCGTCACTGACAGGTTTCACACTGTGTTACTGTATTGAATCCTAAGGAAATGAGTCACAGCGTCAGTGCACACTGGACAACTTGCCACAAAATTTCAATTTAACTCGCGTAGGATCCTAGGAAAGACTGGTTTTGAATTAAACACTCAAAGTATTATACAAAATGTATGTATAAATAATTCCCAAAGATGAATCTTTTGAAACAAACAGGCAAGCGGATAGAAATTCAAGCACTATCTCAACTGTTCAATGTAAAAACAACGCCAAGAACGATGGCGACCGAGATCTAGGCCAGGGCAGCTGCTGTTGTGTCTACGCATATATTCTTATCAGCCTGAAACACGTCTACAACATAGGGGTCAAAGCACGGGTCACGGTATACTCTTTGCAATAGCTCAAAAGCGGCGTGGTGAACCTATGTTATGGGAGTGGAAAAAGCATAGGTATTAGTATTACGCTTAATGTTTTGCGATCCAAAATTTCCCCAATGTCTAGGATTTTTCTCCCAGCCGTTTGAAGTTCCGCACGTACGTTATAGGTATAGAGGCTGAAAAATGTGTCTGTGTTAATGGCGCTGACCATTGGTCAAATGTTCCCATTAATGGGAACAAATTTGTTCCCATTAAAGGGAATGCTACTGGACTGAAGTGCACTGCCTAATACAAAAAGGATTTTGAACCTCCATATGTCAATGAAGTTAAAATAACATATTGATTTACTTTGAAATGACCTCTCTATTATAACAAAATGATAAACTGCCAACCCTTATCTAACTTGGAGTCCATGGAAATTTGAAGTCTCCGCCAATAATTATGGGGATAAAACTGTCACCATATAATTCATCTAAAACCTTTTGCAGCTCATAAAGAAAATGACCTGCTCTCCGTAGTTGTAGTTATCGTTTGTGGGAGCTAAATATTAGCCCTAAAAATGGGCTGACCCTGAATGTTAGCCTTGATGAAAATATAACACCGGTCATATCACTCATGAAATGTACACATTCAAAGTGAACGGTCTCCTTTATTGATATCATAACCCCCTTGCTATGTGAGAAGCCGTGTAAAAGGAACATCTTGCCACTCCAATTAAGACGCCACCTTTCTTCGTCCTCCTGTTTAGAATAGTTTTTCTGAAGAAAATTTATGTCTTTCCTTCTCCTTGAAATCCAGTTGAAAATCTTTTTCTTTTTATAATCACACAAACCTCTTACATTTACTGAGATAAACTTTATATTCATTTGAAATAAGATATTCATATTATGACGAGCAAGACAAAAACAGTTTCTGTTTAAAATACTAAAATGGAAATTACACAGACCACTGATAACACAGTACTACAAAAACAAAAAAACACTCATCCACAGATGCGTGTATAATGAGTCATTCAAGATTCTTCTTCTTTTTAACAACTTTGTTACAAAACAGACACATTACTCAAAACTCTTCTGTTCAAAAGATTGTTTCATAACAGCCTTTGACAACATACATGTTACTATAAAACCACAGCAGGGGTGGCGCAACAGGGAACATGGCAAATGAGTCCCTTTGCTCCCATGTGCCACCGTCCCAATTTTTTTTTTTAAGTGACATATTTTGTCCAATTTATAGGCCTTTTGCCCCCCAATAAAACAACCCCCCCTCCCCGGCCCCCAACCATGACCAAAATCTTGGTGCAGCCACTGACCACAGGGTGGCAAAGTGAGTTCCATTAGATTAGAAGCAAGTGCACATACTATGAGAAGGTATTTGGGGTGCAAAATAAGGTTTTTTGAAAATTTGTCTTTTAGTAAATATCTTAAAAGTGAATTATTTTTTGGAGACCAACACAAGCTATGACAAACTCTATAATAAATTCAATGCATCTGGCAAAATGTCGAGGAATTATTTGACCTATAAAACTAGACATTAATGATGTTATAGCTCAACCCATAACAATGCAAGAAGAATTGATTGCTTTTATTGATTTTATTTTTTTCATATCTGATATTTTTATGATGTTTTTAGAGTTTTGTTTGAAGTCTATTCCATTTTTGGGCAGTTATGTTAAAAATCCAAAAGTCAGGCCATATGTGCCAAACCAAGTTAGTTGTGAATGACTGTCAGATTGGTTCTCAGTGATGACTTAGTTTTGTGGTGGGTGCAATGAGGTTCACTTCATAGCAATGTCTGAAAAATTATGTTTCTAACAAAAACTATGTGACATTCCATGTTAAGTGCCATCATGTCTCCTTAATTACTGAGGATGGCGAGGTCCAAGATCAATTCCACCACAATGTATGGTTAGAAAATACATTTTGTAAATACAACAAAATTTCTAACATATACACATTAATCTTCATAAATGTTAAGTTACTTTCATTTGGCCTGTACTGAAAAAAGATTACCAACCAAAGGTGTCAAAATGGCAAAATTTGTCATATTTAGCCAGTAATCGGCCAAACTAGCAGCTAAGATTGTGATGGTTAACATTTTTTCATAAACGACAGCTGTCACCATTATGGTCGGTTTAACCGTTTAACCGTAAGGGATGATGTAATTATCCAGTGACGTAATATTCTATACTGTTTAATGTGGTAATCACTCACATCATGCATGTATCGAGCATTCCCTCATGCTAAAGAGCTTCCAAACTTCAAGTGCCATTTTGAGGATGGATTGCGTTTCCATGTTGGGGAAAATACTTAGTTATTTTACACATCCCGCAGTGTGGGTTGACATTGGGACCGAGGGAGGAGGGGGCACTTCATACTAAAAGTGGTGGGTTGACATTGGGATAGAGGAAGAGGGGAGGGGGCAATTCATACTAAAAGTGGTAGGGTGTGCAGCCTACCAGCAGTATGAAAAGAAATTCAATTTTAATACCTGCAGTATGAAGTCAATTTTGATACCAGCAGTATGAAAGAAGTCAATTTTAATACCTGCAGTGTGAGAATGAAAATATTGTAAAAACCTATTAAAAGAACTGGTCATTTCTATGAAAACTTTTTGAAAGGAAATGAAGAGCTTCAAAAGGCTAATTAAAAAGCTGAAGACTTTCTAAATTACAGTTCATCCAAGATTACATGAGTGCCTCAAGGGTTAATTGTGACATTCAAACTGAACGCAAGTAGGCCATGCATCGCCACACTGCCACCTCATTCAATACTTCTCTCTTTTACCCCAAGGTATAATCTCGTGCTTCTCACAGAATAATATTACAGCACTAATTATTGAAATGTTTGAGAGGTAAAATGGAAATATTTCTTATAAGTTTTTAACCAGTGCTTTGTTTCACAGAAGATATTGTAAAAGGTCTCTTGAAAATTCAATTCAATGAGAGCCTCTGTACTGAGACTTGCTATCGAGGACCCTGCTCTGTATCTGTGTATAACACACCATGTAATTACTGTATTCTGACCTTGTTTCTTTTTGGAGAGTTAACTGTGAGTTCTCAATTAAATTGTCAAGTATAGATTTAAGTAATTAAATCCCCAGGGACCACTAGCAAACTTTACATTCACAATAACCAATGCTCATGTTTAGGCAAACCTTAATTGAAAAGATCAGGTATTAAACATGAACAAACACACATTTCAGATCAAAAAGAGTAACTATAGAGGTTAAATGTACATCTGTCAATTGGATTGGAACTTAATTTTTGTGTGTATTTTATCCCATAAAAATAAAATAAATAGCTACTACAGACAAGCATGACCTAAAGTCACAATTTCCTCACTTCACTACACCTTAATTCACTAAGCTTATGATGTATAACCCACCTGAAAAGTCTACAACATCAAAACAGGTTTTCACTAAGATCCCATCTCAGTCTGCTTGCCAGCAGGACCATAATTCTTCTTCACAAAGTGGACAGGGGGACCACACTGTACTGGTGAAATGTATCCTCCCATGAATAATGTCCCTGCTTACAGTACGCCCTCCTAACCAACCCCTTATTCCCTGTCCCAATTAAACAAGCTTAGGCTATATAACCTCCTTCCAATGCCGGTTGATGACATTACAACAGGCATTAAATGAGAGAAAACTTAAAAGCATATTTTTGCTTTGTAGCTGAAATGATTTATCTCTTGAAAATTCACAAATATCACCTGAGACACTTTGTATGTAATTAGGTCCATTACCAAGATAACTGAGACACTTTGTATGTAATTAGGTCCATTACCAACATAACTGGACAAACCAACTCTGTGTGGTTTGGAGAAATGGATAGACTCTCTTTTCAGCTTAAGATTTACACACCGTTGCAAGGTCAGAATTTCTTAATTAGCTTTTTTAGCATTCCCATGGTAGTAATATTTTCAGGGTTACAGAACGCAGTGACAGAGGCAATGTCTACTGACCTATCACAATAAATGTGGTTAAAAGCCAAAGGATTTCTACCATGAAGAAAATGCAATTACTGGCATGTTTTAGGTTACAAGAATCGAATATCTTGATTCTCAATAAGTACTACGTGTGGATAGGGAGAAATTTTTCTTCACTTAAAACAGCAACTGCTGGAATAACTGCCTCAAACGCACTTTCAAACATAAATTGCTTTTATAGATAGTACAAACCCGCAAGACTAATTAATATGTACACTGTAAGGTGAATAACCTAGCGTGAGAACCTGGTATTCAGTAATGTAATATGGACTGCTTAAGTTGTTGGTTATGAGTAAATTACAAGTTAAAAATCAATGTTGACGACCTGAAATCAAATTACTATGCGCATCGCTATACTTGTTTGCACAAGAGAATCCTTGTATTCTTCATCAGAATCTCCATGAGAATACCTGCGAGGCATACAGAAGTGGAAACTTAGCATCCATAACGAGATTAACAATTACATCAGAAATATGACATTTAAACGTTGCTTGAAATTTCAACACATAATTATATCAAAATTATGCAGTATGAAAAGCTGTGATGTCAGAAAACATTCCTCCACTTTCTAACATGTAATCAGTTCAGTTGTGCTAAAAGCAGAGGGGGAAAGCCCCTCCCTCTTATACACACTGTGTCACACACAAACACTTTTCAAAATGCTGTATTTGGCCCTTCCCTTTTGGGACAAACCAAATTAATGTTTATGCAAAATCAATCATAACAATGATATTACCACCCCGCCAACCCCAACTCCCCCACCAATAACACATACACACACATTTAAAAAATTTCAACAAGGCTGAATCAATTGCATAACTCATTTCAAATTTCAAATGTGCCATAACACCTGAAAATTCACAAATCAGTTTCTAAAGATTTCATTCAAAGCAATCAACTATATTATTACCTATTTACTATATTGATGCAGGTAACTTTCAAGTTTAACCATGCATCAAATGATAGTTAATTTGTAGTCTAGGCGGTCCCTTTTATCATCAAAATCAATCTCTGATGATATCCATCCCATTCGGGCATAAAGAGGAACGAGTACTTCCAATCATTTGCAGGCAATCATTCAATTTTCCGCTAGAATTGTACTTTGATTTTCCATGAAGTAAAAGCTTTTTTCAGTACAAACTACTTTACAATGCTTTGACGATGTGTGCATGAACTGCCTTTAGAAAGTACAACAGACAATTACGTATGACTGTCACAACAACCAAATAACAGCATGTTTTGAGATATGAAAAATGAGTGGTTGTTTATGTAAATGCATGGATTGATGCATATACATCAAAAGTACATTGAAATTGCAGGCATTGTTGATGGAAAAGTGGATATTGTATAGTGTTAAATAGAAGAAAGTTGTCATTCCACTTATGTCATTAAAATTACCAATAAATATTACAATAGTGTTATAACCATGAGCAAGTAAATAAGAACAACAATTTATGACTGCATGTGTGGAGATGAAAGATGAATGAAATTGACTTAATGCAACTAGGGAGCTGCGACTCCCTGATTGCGACATCACATCCTTACATTGTGCATTCTCATTGGAAAAACTATAATTTTAGCTCTGCAGAGCGTATACCTCCATCCCTGTTTATTCCCAACCGGAATATAATCTACCTCAGAAACTCTCAATCCACTAACTTATATTCCCAAACAATCTCTTTCTCACTGTTGGTCTGTATTGCCATTTACATTCTAAACACTTGAGGATCATCACTTGTGATCATTGTTTTCAGTTTAATTCAGGCTAAGCATTCATTGTTTGAGTTCTATTCAGGGTAGATTCACATTCTATCATTTTCATTTATGGCAGAAACCAATTGTTTTGATTTCTATAATACCAGTAGCTACTTCACTTTATTTTCTTTGAGTCCAGAAAATTGATTGTATGGCTGTTCTTTCATGGCATGAGTTCATTGTTCAGCACATTCCATTGGAAAATTTCAACAAAATCTTGATAAATCTTGCCCTAAAATATTCCCACCCCTCCATTTCTACTCTCCCCTTGTTGCAAGAAGTCCCAAATTGTAATCCCTGCAGTATCAAAACCACACACCAAATTTAATCAAAATCCAAGCATCAGTTCTTGAGATATCTTGATGACAGACAAAATATCCACACCCATCCATTTGCACCCTTCCCTTGTTCCAATGTCTCAAATTCTAACCAACTCTTTCTTAAGCAGTAACAAAGCCACACACCAAATCTAATCCAAATCCAATCATCAGTTCTTGAGATATCTTGATGATAGACAAAAGACAAATTCACCTTCAAATGTCCCTACCCCTCCATTTTTATCCTCCCCTGTTCCAGTATGTCCCAAATTTTTCACACTTCGTCCTTAGGCAGTAACAAAACCATACACCAAATTTAATCCAAATTCAATTATCAGTTTATAACCTACTTCAATAACTTTTGGAAAATTGTTTCTAATCATACAGAAACAATCAATTAACGTTCAAAGAAATACATCAACATTTGCAATGGAATTGCCCCTATGACATCATCAAACACGAATTCATCATACTGTACAAAAAAACTTTAAAATGCAATTGGGAAATCTTTAAAAATTAAAAATCTCCTGAACGGAATATGATATCAACCTGATTTTTGTACCAAATTGGCTCTAAAAAGTATACTCTTTCAAATAATTTTACAAAAAACCATGGGAATATTCTTTTAAACCGATGTAATTTTAAACAAAAAGATCTAAATGGCAGCTCCCTGATTACAGGCTGCACTCCAAATTACACAATTAATAAGTTAATAGATATAAGAAGGCCAGGTGATAAGAAGGGTCAAACATCACATGAAACAAATACCAGACAACACCACAAATCAGACGCCATGCATCAAACACACCACTCTACACCTCATAGCATGTTTTTCTCCAGTCAGCCATTGTAGTAGGTAATCCAGCCCATGCTAAACACCACTTCAGTGTTTGCTGCGCATCCATTTCCACTTCAAATATCAGACAAAGTTGAATTTCAACTCATCAGCAAGATATCATACAGTTATACCTGGCTTACATCAGTGAGACATATCAAAGAGAAATAGATTGCCTGCTTTAAGTTCACCATTGAGAATAATTTTCATTCTTATCAATTTATCACATGGTATGTTGTCGTAATGAAAGCGCACTACATGTACCTTCCTTGGGAGGAATAGCAGTAAACAGAGATGAGAATTCATGTGCAGTAATCTTTATGACTAGAACGGTAAATACTGTCATGGTTTGCATGCCCATGCAATTGACACCCATATCATATGACCTGGCTAATTTTAAAAATGGCATCTCACACTAAATCCCACACAACATCCCATGTCCCACGTGACATCCCATCCCATGTCCCACATGGTATTCCACCATATTTCCCAAATGGCATTCCACCATATGTCCCACATAGCATTCCACCATATGTCCCACATGGCATCCCATCCTATTACCCACATGGCATCCCACCCTACGTCCCACATGGATTCCACTCTATGTCCCAAATGGCATCCCACTCCATGTCCCACATAACATCCCCATCCCATGTCCCACATGTCATTTCACCATATCTCCCACATGGCATTCCACCATACAGTATGTCCCACATGGCATTCCACCATAAGTCCCACATGGCATTCCACCATGTCCCACATGGCATTTCACCCTGTCCCACATGGCATCTCTCCCTGTGTCCCACATGGCATCCCTCCCTATGTCCCCCCACCTTATGTCCGGCATCAGTGGCTTCTCACCTGTCCTTCATGACATTCCACCCTATGTCCCACATTGGATCCCACCATATCTACTTTATGTCCTACATGGCATCACATCCCATGTCCCCATGGCCTCCTACCCTATGTTCCACATAGCCTCCTACCCTATGTCATGTATGGCATCCCAACCTATGTCACACTCTTGTGTTACTCGTGGCATCCCACCCTGTTCCACATGGCATCCCACCCCATGTCCCACATGGCATCCCACCCCATGTCCCACAAGGCATAGGCTAGTCCCACAAGGCATAGGCTCCATACAAAGTCTCCTCCTAGCTATAACAGTCACTGATTGAACACAATCCATAATCCATGTCAATCCATATAATAAGTTGTATGCAAATGTCCTTTTGAATAAGAAAAAAAGGCGGAGTCAAATAATCATGCCTGATATAACCCTTGGTGCATACCACATGGTATATATTCTATCCTATGTCCCGCATGGCCCCCATCCATATCCCATATGACATCCCTCCCTATGTCCATATGCAGTCACATCTTGTCACACTCCCTGACTGAGCATACTAAGTCAAAAAGTCTTGTCAGTTCATATACTGTAGCAACTTTATGCAAATTAATATTGCACATTAATATTAATTATGCACATTAATAAAGGCAGAGTTTAATAATTATGCCTGAAACAGCCGTTGGTGCACAAATATTTTGAAGAAGTGTAAGTTTTAAACCTCCAGTGTAATGAGAGACACACTTAAAGATCTCTGAAGAATTTTGGGAAATTATATCATCTTACAGTTATCTTCCAAGACAATATCAAATGTTTTGTAGACTTTTTAAGGAAACTAGTCTTCAATCTGTCTTAAGAGTCTCTGAAAAACTTTAACATTTAGTAAGGAAATTCCAGCCTTTTCTGAGGAACTCTCAAACAACGTTAACATTTCTGAGGAAATCTCAGGCAAAACTGTGGACGGGCAAATGGATGGAAATCACCATTACATAGGTTCACATTAAGCTTTGCATGCTCACCAAAAATGAAAGATGAGTTCAAGGAACAAACATGTGCATTTAATATTTAAGAAAAAAATGCTGATTTTGAAATTAAAAATCTGCTAAACATTCTATGATATTTTGTTTCATTTTATAAACATGAACTAAATATATTTTTACATATGCTGTGGTGTAAGCATGAAATATCAACGGTCTAGTAACATTTGTTTCTATACAACTATGAATCTATGAAGCCACTCCTAGTTGTGATATAAGCCATTGCTACACTGTCAGTAGTGAGATAAAACACCTCACTTAGTAGGGCACTACTTGCAAGGCAATACTTGCATACTGAGTGAGACAATGCATAATACACTTATAATGTTGAAAACTACTCAGACAACAACCAATAACATAATCATGAAATGAAAAAGTACTTACGAGCTATGATTTTGATTTCATTAGCATCTTGGAACTTTAAAGTATCTTTCAAACTAAGTTACAAATGAAATGAACATTTTGTACGTAAAAAACATGAAAATTACGGAAGAAATGACATTCCGATTTCTTCGCAAATCACTCACTCTAGGAAACGCGTACACAATTAGTGCGCGTATCACCCGAGAGAGCTGGCACTGCTATTTTGAAATTTTTTGTCAGTAAATGCGCGCAGTGTTCATTTTAATGCTATACGCACATTGACTTCATTGTCGCTCTATTGTTCAACAACTTTTCAACTAATTAGATACATCCATCCAAGGCGCTGTTTGAAACTTAGTCAAAAGTGAAGGCTCTTATACAAAACACAACTTTTTAGTTTTTAGCTCCAGCCATTACACAGAGTGTAATGAGTGGAGCTTATCAAATTGTACGGAGTTTCCATATGTGCCTGTACTAAGTTTTGTTTAAAATGCATCTCTTCCTAGGTTTTAACAGTTTTGCTCTTTAGATTCTAGCTCAAGCGAGATTTTTGTATGGTTCATAAAACTTGTAATTTAAATAAGAGATATTAAGCTCCCGAAAGGTAAAATTTTTGTCTACAAAAGTGTCAGATTTCAATACATAATGGTGAAAAAAATAGCTCTTTTAGCTGTAGACAGTAATCCTATTCGAGTTTCGTACCAGTGACCCGCCAGGCTGTGATTGGTATGGAGGTTCTCCATGTGCATGCATGTACGGACATGTCTTGTTCTTAATCATATCACAGTATTTTCCAATCAGAATTCGGACAGATCTTCTACAAATATGCAAATTTTCAGTATCTTATTTAGGCCATGCTGTATCAAATCATATCGGATTGGAGTACGAGTTCTTAATAGGTCATGACATTACCTAGAAGATAACATGCAAAGTTGTTGTTTGATCATTTTCGCTTGTCGTACAGTAAGTCTGAAGTGTCAGTACAGTAAATCTAATTGTGCTACATTGCATTCAGGGGCTAGAATGTATACCAGGGAGCTGCCATTTAGAAATGGCAACTCCCTTCTTATACTTAAATGCACTATTTATCATGGCGGTTAGAATTTTCAACTTAAATGCACTATCTAAGGATACAATTTTGTTGGGTTGGTGAATGCACATGGCATTGCCTAAGCCGGGAGTTCTTACTAATGTGCCATATGGGCAGCAGATTACCAGAAATAAAAGTTTGTTTTTAAACTTGTTACAGTGTTCGTGGACAGTGGAAGAATCATCGCTGGGAAGTATCAATGGGGGATCCCAGAGCTGCTAGTAAGGTTGTGACGGTTATCCATTTGTTCTATTATCCGTTTCAGAAATCAGGCTCCGTGTAAACGAATGTTATTTCAACTTTTATGTTTGCTTATTAAAGTTTGCATAAAATTACAAAACCATCTAACCAAATTCTTCTCGTGTCAATCATTACCCACTAAGTTATTGCCTTCATATTTCACCCCGGGTCCATATGCATAACACTTAACATTTCCACGGTACCTGGGATCGAATGGAACACAGCTAGCTAGCTTGTAGGAAGGCACTAGCCTAGGCTAGAGCTCATAAGCATAACCCATCAAAGACACACACAAGAAATTTCCGCCCATATCCATTCATTATCGAATCACATATCCCAACCACTGACTGGCCCATGTGCAAATCTTTCACTCACAGCCACGCTGTAATTCCTAATAAGGTCATGGGGATACAGTACAAACATTTTTACATTCCACATGAAAAGTTAGAACAGGGAGTTGTCATTTGACAATTTCCTGGTTTTGAGAATCCTTGAGTGGGCCATGCAATATTCGAGGGGAATCCCACATTAAATCCGAACTGCACATGTGATACTTGAGTTTTCAGTTTCCAATAATTTTTTCATAGAAAAAAGTTTGGCCGTGATTGAAACATGTTTGGTCTTTAATCTTTTTTCAGAACGGCCAAATGATATTAACTTAACATTTATAAAGATTAATGTGCAAATGTTAGAAATTTTGTTATGTTTACAAAATGTATTTTCTAACCTAAAATTGTGGTGGAATTGACCTTTGACCTTGCCAACATCAGTAATCGAGCAAGACATGATGGCACCATGCATTAAATGTCACATAGCTTTTGTTAGAAGCATAACTTTTCAGACATTGCTATGAAGTGAACCTTATTGCACCCACCACAAAACTAAGTCATCACTGAGAACCAATCTGGCAGTCATTTACGACTAACCTTGTTTGGCATATGACCTGACTGTTAAGGTGCCATTAAACCCAAACAAACAAACTGAATACAACTCATACAGGAAAGTTGGAACCCTTGGATTTTTAACATGATAAATAACTGCCCAAAAATGGAATCACTTCAAATAAAACTTAAAAAAACATCATAAAAATATCAGATATGACAAAAATAAAATCAAAAAAAGCAATCAGTTCTTCTTGCAGTGTTATGGGTTGAGCTACAGCATCATTGATGTCTAGCCTTGATTAAACTCCCACACAAAACGTAAATGAACGTCTCAATATAGTACCATTGCATTATCTAATTATTTTGTATTACGTAAAAGTGATCCATGATGATAAAAGGCATTGTCAAAAGTTGACCTGGGATCGTTGCAGAAAGGCCTAGTTTTTCTAGTGCTTTGGAAAAATTCATCTACGCTTCTATGATAAGCCAATACAGCAGTTTCAATGTTATAAAGTATATGGCAATTTCTGACTGTATATATATATATATATATCTATAGCAGCCATGTAGTGGCTATATCATATACTACAAACAGATGTTGTCTGACAACACTGTCAGAGATCAAAAATGTTTGTTGTACTTTGTTAAAGGATTAATTCAGGGGTCAAGCAAGTTCATCTTATATGAAAGAGGACTTCAAAAGAAACAAAATGGTGCAGAAAGCATTCAAAAATCTTATTTCATTAAGGAGATATTTAAGTTTAAAGTTTGGTATCATTTGTATAGAAACGACTGAAATCAGACTACTTGTGATGTCAGAGCCTCAGATTCCTCAAAGTCTTTATGTATTTTATCATATTTTGTCCTGCGATTTTGTGGTTTAAAAACCATGGAATATGTCCAAAAAAGTAGTAAAACTGAATCTAGGAAGGGCATTTATAATATACCACCTTAAGAAAGTTTGAAGAAAATTAAATTAAATAGTGAAAAAAATTAAATAAACTTTCTTTAAAACATATATAGAATTTGAGGAATCTGAGGCTGTGACATCATAAATAGTCAGATTTCAGTCATTTCTACAGAAATGATACCAAACTTTAAACTTGAATATCTCCTTAATGGAATAAGATTTGTGAATGCTTTCTTTACCATTTTGTTTCTATTGAAGTCCTCTTTCATATCAGATGGACATGCTTGACCACTGAACTAATCCTTTAATTATTTCATCATTGAACACCTAAATAATCCTTTCATGTGTATTTTTGTTCACATCTTGAAAGAAAGATAAAGTTCTAACAATGGAAAATTTTTAGGATGTACTGGAACATTTGCATAATTAATGCTGTGCATAGAAATCTCTGCTTCACAACCCAGTAATGCAGACGACATGACAGTCCGGCAGACTAGTCCTTCTAGCCTACAGAGTATTCTCAGTGGACTACACCAATTGCCACTATCAGCAAGAGATGTATTCATTCACAAGTTCCCCTACATGGAAAACCCATGAAAGGATGCAATGTGTATTAATCTGTCATCTCTGCAGCCTGCATTGCATCATGGGAATGGCTTATAAGCACTTGATTCTGAGCGCCTTCCTGCATGACAAACACACTCAAGAGCATGTATTCTTATCACAAACAACTGAACACTATTTACAACATCTAAAGAAAGAATGAGAGATTATAATGTAATTTAATCTTTTCTGAACTAAAAGCAATGAATGTTTCCTAATCTCACACCCCTTCACATCTTCTCATCAAACCCCAAATGGAAGTCATTCAATCAGGGCTGTGGGAACCTAAAATTTAAAAAAAAAGATATTAAAAAAAAAGAAAAAAGAGTGGTATAGTAAATTCATGTCTACCATATGTTGCCAAATATGCCATATGATGTAAAGGCTGGAGCTCCAATAATCTAAGGTCTCATATGGTCCTGGATTCAATAGATTTATTTGGACCTCACCCAAAACTATAACCATATCCCTGTTTATTTCAAATCAGAAAAAATGCATGCATATTATGTTTTGATTTTTTAACAAACTTCTATCATTTTCTGAATTATTTTTATTGAGTTAGCCTTGTACAGATAAACATCCAAAACATTTGAATTCATTTCTCATGCATTTGATTCTCAAAGATAGTACAGTCGTCATGTAGTACAATAGTTAAGACATTCCAATCAGCCACTCCCTCGCTAATCAAGAATGTTGCGATCAGATGTAAAATATTCTCATATCCAAATCGAAACTATAACCTAGTGAGTCATCATAGCCTCCTGGAACAATCAAAACTTGTCTTATTATGAAGTATGTGGTACTGTATATTATACCCAATGGAAATACTATAACCCACTACAGATGTGAGACATGTATGTTAGGTGAGTGGGGGGGGAGGGGAAGGGAACGATTGGGAGGGAGAGAAGGGGGTGAACCATACCTGAATATAAGAATCAGAGACCCTCACTTGAGGGAGAAGGAAGTGGGGAATGATAATTCCTAAATGTAGGTGAAGACAGTGGGTCTAAAAGTGCAGGGGTGAACACAGAGAGGACAGATGGTGTCCAATGCAGCGAGGAAAGAAAGATTAGAGTGTGGGAAAGCCCACAATGTGTGGTAGATGGAAGGCCAAAATATGCAGTAAAGGGAGGCCAACATGTGCATTAGAGGAAAGGCCAAAATATGCAGTAGAGGAAAGGCCAAAATAGGCAGTAGAGGGAAGGCCAAAATATGCAGGAGACGGAAGGCCAAAATATGCAGTAGAGGAAAGGCCAATATGTGCAAAACTGTAGGGGACACAAATGCCTACATGTGTTGAGGAGGGAAGGCTAAAAATGTGGGGAAAAGAGAAGATCTGATTTGAAATGAAAAATGATCATTTGTTTAAGCAAAATCATCATACCCACTTTAATTCAAGAGATACCACATATACAAATATTTTCATTGCTATGCAAATATGCTAATTATTATGCACACACAATCCCCCGATCATGCTCAACTGAACATTACCAATGCCCTCTACCACTGAACCAAATAGCAAGTAATGATCTCAGGTTACATATTTTGTAGGCAAGTCAATTGTTATGGAAATAACCTACGCAATATGCACACTACACCTCACCAATGAGTATAGACAATGCTCTTGTCATATATGATCATTTGTGCAAACAAAATCTCCACATCCACTTTAATTCAAGTGATATCATAGATACAACAAATTTCATTATTTTGCAAATAAGCTAATTAGTATGCACATACAACTCTTAATCATGCTCACTTGAACAGTAAAACTATGCCAACTTACATGAATGTACACCATTCATAACTTAAGTTATGAAAATTTTACCCAAAACTTTAACCTGACAAATATTTTCATTATTATGCAAATAAGCTAATTAGTATGCACCCCACATGCTCATTTAAACAGTACCCATGTCCTCCACCCCTATACCAAGTCACATGAATGTACACCATTCATAAGTTATGAAAACTTCACCCAAAAACCTTAACCCAAACTTTAACCTGACAAACATTTTCATTGTTATGCAAATAAAGTAATTAGTATGCACACACAACCCTCCAACCATGCTCATTTGATCAGTACCCATGTCCTCTACTCCTATGCCAAGTCACATGAATGTACATCATTCATAACTTAAGTTATGAAAACTTTCAACCAAAACGTAAACCAAAACTTTACCAGATGCCGACGCCAGGGGTAGTAGAATAGCTCAACTATTCTTCAAATAGTCGAGCTAAGAAATGAATTAGGGAAATGATATAACATTTACAACTTACGTGATTGTTTAATTTTCAAGTTATAATGGAAGAGAGAATATGCCCATTACATTCAATTATACACAAAAAAAACTTCCACATGAAGTTATTTCCACATAAATGTATGAGATTAATATTATTAAATGTTGCACAAGGTGAAATACATGTTTTTAATGATAAGCTCACACACAAAGTAATCACTGGAAAGTGCAAAACAGAAGATGAAAATAAATAAATAATTGAATATTAATCAATCATTTGGTTAGAGTCAGATTAGTATTGTACACCCATGATGCAGTAACGCTTACTTTGCACGATGCTCAGTCCTAGACGTGCCAGCTGGGAATAATTTTTGAGAGGGAATACGGAAACTGAAAAGGAAAATGGAGAGTTAAACAAAATTTCAATTCATTCACAAAATGAGATGTTTGCATTTAGGAAGGACGTCTTCATCCTTTTTTGGTTTACTGAGCCAGCAAGTTCTTGCATGACGAGTGTCTATGAAGAACCAGCAAAAAGCCAGTAACTAATTGACTATATCTTATCAGTCTGAAATAAAATGTACTTGTTAGTAAAAGATGACATTTAAAATCATCTTCTGTGGTTTAGTAATTTATCTTCTACAACTCACTTATAATTAGGTACTTTATTCAAGGTCATACCGCAATTGCAATGCCTTTTCTAACTTTGGTAATGCACTGACTATCTGATGTTAAAGTGTAACTTAAGTACTTATAGGATTAGTTCAGTGGTCAAGCATGTTAATCTTATTTGATAGAGGACTTCAAAAGAAACAAAATGGTGAAGAAAGCATTGCAAAATCTTATTCCATTAAGAAGATTTTCAAGTTTAAAGTTTGGTATCATTTCTGTAGAAATGACTGAAATCAGACTAGTTGTGATGTCAAAACCTCAGATTCTGTATTCTAAAGAAAGTTTATTTAATTTGTTCACAATTTAAATTATCTTTCCTCAAACTTTCTTCAGGTGGTATATTATGATTTTTCTTCCTAGGTTCAGTTTCACTACTTTTTTGACATACCCCATGGTTTTTAATCAACAAAATCGCAGAACAAAATATGATAGAATACATAAAGACTTTAAGAAATCTGAAGCTATGACATCACAAGTAGTCTGATTTCAGTCGTTTCTACACAAATGATACCAAACTTTAAACTTAAATATCTCCTTAACGAAATAAGATTTTTGAATGCTTTCTTTACCATTTTGTTTCTTTTGAAGTCCTCTTGCATATAAGATAAGCATGCTTGACCACTGAACTAATCCTTTAAACTGTTGTACTTGTTTAATTATTTCTCCTTGGCTTCGTATATACTACATAATAGGTGTATGGGTTTTTTTTTTAAACCACCATACATTCTGTTTTCTTCATATTTAGAGACAGCCCTCTCTTTAAACTTTCCCCTACAACTTTATCCAGAAGAGACTGCAGTTTTTCTTCTGACTTTGCTTTAAGCACCAAACCATCTTCATAGTGTAGGTTATTCATATTATAGCCTCCAACTTTCAGCCTCTCAAGACTGTCGATGTTACAAAGTATTGTTTCACTGTAAATGTTGAAAAGATCTGATGACAAAATGCAACCTTGCCTGATTCCTCTTCCCATTACCTTAAATTCACTGTAATCTCCTTTAAGTCTTATTGCTGCTTCCTGGTCCCAGCATAGGTTTCTTACAACTCTTAGGTCTTTCGTGTCAATCTTCAAATTACTGAGTATTTCAAAAAGATCTTTATGTTTGACCTTGTCACAGGCTTTGGAGTAATCAATGAAACATAAATATAAATCTTTCTTCAGATAATGCTTAAACAAAAATATGTTTCCTAATATCAAATTCCAAAAACCTTGGATCAGGGGGTAGGGGAAAAATAAGTTATTTTGGAAAAGAATTCTAATTGAAATCGGGTTATTTCATTTTGATGACATTTTTGATGACAGGCCTTTTACTTTGGGGACAACAGAAAAGAATATGTGATCTACATTTCACATCCACAAGATTCTAGAGCCCAAATTGTCTTATTTTGAATATAGCCAAGATTTTGCGGTAGCACTATTATCTGATGGTCAGTGGAGGTGCTATGGGGAGGGGGGGAGGTGAGGCATGGGGGAATTTTTTCCCATAGGATCGCTTTTCCCCCACTTTCCTCCAGAAAATGTTGTAAAGTGACACATATATGTCAGATTTATAGGCTTTTGCCCCACCATGAGACAAAATTTCCCCTTCCTTTCCCCGTCCCCCCCCCCCCTACCCATCCATGACCAAAATCCTGGCGTCGCCACTGCTGACGGTTAGTTGGCAACCAAAAAATTTCATTATGGCATAATAAATTCAGGGAAATTGATGGTGCTTAAGGTTTCATGTAGCAGAAAACACATATGCGTACATGCATGGAAGTAGTACTTCCACGGTACATGATATGAAGCTTCCTGATAATAAATTCATGAATGTGTACCAATATTCCCAACAAATGATAACTGACACTTGAGGCAATTCCCACTACAATCCATTTTGTATGTAGGAAGCATTTCTCTTCCAGAACTATGTTTAGTTTAATATGCTGATGAGAAGTTGGAAAAATTACTGTACAGCATAATAAAAAGATAATAACAATAACAATAAAAATAATAGCAAATATAAATAATGACTTATCATAAGCAAAGTAGTACAGTAATAGTGCCATACAGTGACACACACACGAATACAGCTCCAAAAGTGCAATAAGACACCCTCTTTGAAACAAATTTGACAAAATATCTTATAGCAAACCAAATATTCCAGCGCTAATTTATGAAGAAATGAATGTATAACGCTCAGACATGAGCTAAACGTTCATCTTATGTGGATCATCATTCATGGCATTGACTCACACCATAGCTTCACGCTCCTACTACTGTATGCTGATTCATTGGTTTGATGATTAATGCTTGAATGATATATGTTCTACATATGTATTATTATCAGGGCCCCTGAGAGGATTGTGGGGCCCAGAGGACAAAGTGAAATCTGGGCCCCCAACATCGGAAAATTTTGAAGAGAAAAAGAAAGGTCATCACCTGTCATATTTGTTCAAATTTTGCACTGTTTCCACCAATTGTCAAACATGGATTTTTGCCAATTTTTTTGGGCCCCCCTGATTGACAGGGCATTCCTTTTCTTAATTTGTATGGGCTGTAAAAAGCCAGGTCCCCTAGGAGTCTAAACCCATACAAAATGCCCTTCTTTGAGCTCCCTCCCCCACCCCCTTCCTCCTCGGCAGTACTGAATATTATTATTTACCAAAACTGGAGATCAAATCAAATTATTTCCAAGAAATAGAACAGTAAATACTGTCATGGTTCGCATGCCCATGCAAATTGACACCCATATCATATGACCCGGCCAATTATGAAAGTGGCATCTCAAACTAAGTCCCACCTGGCATCCCCATGTCCAACATGGCATCCCCATGTCCAACATGGCATCCCCATGTCCAACATGGCATCCCCATGTCCAACATGGCATCCCCATGTCCAACATGGCATCCCCATGTCCAACATGGCATCCCACCCCATGTCCTACATGCCATTCCATCCCATCCCTTGTCCCACATGGCATCCACCATATCTCCCACCCACACGGCATCCCATTCCATGTCCACATGACATCCCATCCCATCCCTTGTGGCATTCCACCATATGTCCCACATGGCATCCCATCCTATGACCCACATGGCATCCCACCCTATGTCCCACATGGATCCCATCCCATGTGCCAAATGACATCCCACCCCATGTCCCACATGACATCCCATCTCATGCCTTGTCCCACATGGCATTCCATAAAACATCTCCCACATGGCATTCCACCATACAATGTCTTACATAGCATTCCACCATATGTCCCACATGGTATCCCATCCTATGACCCACATGGCATCCCACCCTATATCCCACATGGATCCCATCCTACATCTATGTCCCACATTAATCCAACTATATGTACCACATGATAACTCTCCCTATGTCCCACATGGCATCCCTCCGTGTCCCACATGACATCTCTCCCTATGTCCCCCATGACATCTCACCATATGTCACGCATCAGTGGCTTCCTACCTGATTTCCTACATGGCATCCCACCTTATGTCCCACATTGGATCCCGCCATATGTTTCACCTGGTATCCCTTCAAATTTCCCAATGACATCCTATTTTAATTCCCACATGGCATCACGTCCCTTATCCCCATGGCCTTCAACCCTATGTCCCACATAGCCTCCTTCCCTATGTCACACATGGCATCCCAGACTATGTCACACTTTATGTTACTCATGGCATCCCACCCCATGTCCTACATGGCATCCCACCCTATGTCCCACATGGCATCCCATCCAATGTCTCGCATGGCATTCCACCAAATATCCTACATGGCATTCCACCCTGTTCCACATGACATCCCACCCCATGTCCCACATGACATCCCATCCCATGTCCCACATGACATTCCATCCCATGTACCACATGACATTCCCATCCCATGTCCCACATGACATCCCATCCCATGTCCCACATGACATCCCATCCCATGTCCCACATGACATCCCATAGGCTGATTGAGCATACTATGTATGAAAGTGTCAGTTCATATAATAACTTGTATGCAAATGACCCGTTGAATAAGAAAAAAAGGCAGTTAAATAATTAACCTTCGCTATGTCCATATGCAGTCACATTCTGTCACATTACCTGACTGAGCATACTAAGTGAAAACGTCTGGTCATTTCATATACTGTAGCAACTTTATACAAATAAACACAATAATAAAGGCGGAATTTAATAATCATGCCTGATACAATTGTTGCAGTACAAATATTTTGAAGAATTATAAGGATTTTAAACGAGAGAGATGCTTGAGAATCTCTGAAGATTATTGGAATATTATATCATTTTACAGTTATCCTCTAAGGAAATATCAATGTTTTGTAGACTTTTTAAGGAAACTAGTCTTCAATCTGTCTTAAGTGTCTCTGAACAACTAACATCTTGTAAGGAAATTCTACCCTTCCATAAAGATATCTGAAGAAACTACTTTTTTCTGATAAAGCTTTAATATTTTCAGAGGACTTCTCAAAAAACTTGAACATTTCTGAGGAAATCTTAGGAAAAACTGTGGATGGCCGGATGGCCGAAATCGCCATTACATAGGTTCGCATTACACTTCGCATCACGCTTCACATTACGCTTCGCATTACGCTTCGCACTACGCTTTGCATGCTCACCAAAAAGTAACACTATGTGCACAGCGGATTACACATTCCCCTGCAGGCCTCAAACAGGAATCTTGCACCACTTTGCACCTGGAATCCTAGGCACAGTTTACAAATGGAATTTGAAAAGAAACACTTTAACACATGAAACCTGAAGCACACATTTTACGCAGGAACCTGAAGCACACATTTTACGCAGGAACCTGAATCACGGACATTTCATAGTTCCTGAATCGCATATCTCACACAGAACCTATCATACGCCTTTACAAAATGCGCATGTCACACATGAAGGTTACACAGCACACGGACAAGCACCAAGGGAACCTGACACACATAACTGAAGAATATACTTCAATACACACCAACATAAAAGCACAAAAAGATATAAACCCAAACCTGTTTAAGAGCTGGTAGTTTAAACAAGGAAACTACGTACCCCTCCTGAATCAACGACTTGCCAGACACACGTTCACAACAAATCCAAGGCTCGGATATTTCTCCATGAGCAAAAACAAACTTTATTTCCCCCGTACCTGGCCTCACGAAAAACTTATTGTGGCTGTAAACGTCAAGAACATATTGAGATTGATTGCTAGCAAAGCCTTGGGGAAGTCACAGTTTTTTTGGAGTAAATAAAAAAATCGATCCCTCTACTGGGTACTGTCTTGACTAGGAGTGAGTGAGTACGGTACATAACCACTTCATCACAACATACTTCTCCTGCGCTGTGGTCTGCAGATGAGTTAACAGGAAATGAGGCAAGCCTGCTCAAATTAGACAAATTTTGACAGGAAAAGGACGTGTTTTCAATCAAAACCCAGTGGAACTTCAGAAACTGCCTATTGCAGAAACAAGTAGTTGTGTTTTTAATCATACAGGGTTTATCCCAGCAGGAGATTATTTTTACAGCGATTTTGTTTTAAAGGAATATGCCCATGTTTGGGTTTTGTTTAACCTTTTATAAAAAAGAGAAAAAATTGTAGAAACAATTTAGTACAAACATCATGTTGATATGTTATTCCTACCTGGAGATAATCAAATTTTGAGGATCACAAAAAATGCCAATCAACGAATACGAAAAGGCTCAGTATGACATCACAGCAACAGATTCTCCCACAAAGTTTATGTATTTCATTAAAATCCTATCATCCTTTTTTATTAGTAAAACCTGCTAGAAAAATAAATTGATGAAAGTTGGGTATTTAAATACATTGCCAAATATACCCTACTTCAACAAGTTTTGGAAAATTGTTTATAATCATACAGAAACAACCAATTACCATTCAAGCAAATACATAAACATTTGCAATGAAATTGCCTCTATGACATCATTAAACACGAATTCATCATACTGTACAAAAACTTTAAAATGCAATTGGGGAATCTTTATAAATTCATATCTCTTAAACGAAATATGATGTCAACCTGATTTTTGTGCCAAATTGGCTCTAAAAGTGGCGCTCTTTAAAATAAAAAACAAAAAAAGCTATGGGAATATTCCTGTAAATTTTTTTGCTAAAAGGTCAATAACGCCCATGAATGCAAAAAATACAAGAATGGAGGGAGGAAGGTATCAACCCGAAGACAATACAACAGCTTGCCTCTAAACCCCTTTAATATTTTACAGGAAATCCAATATTTGTGTATTTCAAAGAAAGATTCTATGAATTGTGGAGCTCACCATGACTGAACTTGCAAGCAGAATAAAAAGTGTCACCTGAGAGAGCAAATAAATTCTTAATCAATGAATCTGAGTGGTCACAGACCTACAGAGCTTGGAGTATCCCATAAGTGGCGAGTTCAGGGAGCTACTTATTGCAAGGTGTTAGAATATCCTAATCTTAAAAGCATGCTGCTTCAATTAGAGTTAGATGATTGACAGTTTTGTCAACCAATCACCGCATCAATTTGCCTAGCAACAAATTCTGCATAACTAAGTGAGGTAAAAATCCTACACGGTACTGGTACAGCTAGTAAAGCTAGCTAGCGGTGTGCGCTCATGCAATTAATGCAATGTACTGTACAAAACAAATTTCTGCATATCCAAACCGAGCGACGACAAAATGGTGAACACAAATTGCATACGGCTTTGTAAATCCAATTCCTGTTACCCAGAATGATTAGCAAACGGAATTTGTTTTCCTTTTGCTAATCAGAACCAAAAGGTTTTGTGGTTTCGATGCTTTTTCATGAACTAATTGATTTGCAAAATTTGTATTAACTGTCATGTAATTGCATATCATAAAATATTTCTTCCATATTTATTCATAAGCCACATCCAACATGCAGATCAATAAAAATGTTGACAAAATTAGCATTTGCACAATAATTAACAACATCATCGAAGCAAGTATGATGCAAAAACATTTGCTCATTTATCCAATTTCAAGAATTCGTCAACAAGCCCCACTTACTCATTAGCATTCATGACATCACTACCATGACATTAGAACATACGTACAGACCATGACCAATCTGTGCTGTGTACCACATATAGCACAAATCTGATATATCGTTTACATTGTTTACATCATTAAGCACTTTAACGTTAAGCCACGCCCACCATATTAATGACCTGTTGGTAACATATGCATGTACACAACCAACAAAAAAAGCCCAATATGATGCAAAACAGACATACAGTTGCTCATTTATCACTTTTTTTAAGATTTTCACTTAAAGCCCTGCCCATTTGATTAATATGCATGAAATCACCACCACAAACATTAGGCCATATCTGCAGACCATGGGCTATCTGTGTACCATATAATACATTATTCCAGTTTACTGTTCTTGAAATACCATGTTTACAAGCTCTTTTCAGCAAAATCATATTAAGCCCCACCCACTATGCATATTAATAAAATTCAGCATTTTTACAACGTAAACATGTACACACCAGCTCACATCAGAATTAAGCCACATAAGAAACAAAACAGACATGTGGTTATTAAAATATAAACCGTTCAAGATTTTTACATTAAGCCCCGCCTACTCATTAATATGCATGACATCACCATCAAAAACGATAGGGCACATCTACAGACCATGGGCTATCTGTGTACCACATATGAATCCAGTGTACCATTCTTGAGATATCGTGTTTAAGAGCTGGTTGTCACATACACAACACACACACACCCACGCATACATACATACTAGAGCTGTGACCGTTTAGCGTGTACTCGCTACACGCTCGCAAATCTTGTAAACGTTTACTAAAAACTTCATTGCGTGTAATCGTTTTTCATACATCATACTCATAGTGTCTTGCCGTTGAAAATCAATATTCATGATTCAAATCACATACACATTCGGCTGACAAAATTCCAATCAAATACTTTTTACAAACTGTAAACCCGATTAGCATAATCCTTTTTAAATGTGCGAATCACAAATGCGCAGTAATCACCAATAAATGGGGATATTATGCACTTTGAATTCGCCGGAATCTGAGTAATCTAACTTGCAAAATGCACCGCGAATGTGCAGCAGTAAACAGTGAAACTAACAATAGGCCTAACGTTAGGCCATAAGGCTTTAAATCCCACGCAATCAAGGCCCGTTTTATCGACCAAAAAACACTTGAATCGTGACAATCAGTGCATTTACATGTAAATTATTACCTGATGAGTCAAATAAATTTTGCAAGAAAGAAAAAATATTGCATAATAAACAAACAGAAAAAGGTTTTAACAGAGCTGAAATTCTGCATGCTTCGCAAAGATGGCTGCCATTTTTTCGAGAGGACTGATATTTCAGAACTTCCTAGTGGTGGTGGCGTAGTTTTGAAATGCTTTACGGCGAGGTATATCATAGGCCTAGTTTGCAAGATTTTCACAGAACTTTGAAAGCCGTAGCGAATAAGACAAAAAAGTTACGCGATGTTGAGTTTAAATGACATTGAAAGGAAGTTATCTGTTCTTTCTAAATTGAATTACCATGCATATTTTTCATAAAAATGATGATTTATACTGTAGAAGTAAACTTTTTACGATTTGGAAAGCAAAACTCAGCGTCTATTTGGGCAATGCAGTCAGTACTTTTGCCATACTGGTTGCGCGATTGTTTTACTTCGCCTTGTAGTTTTGGAGCAATTTTGGCCCGTGTATTTTCGAAAATTACGGTACTAAACTAGTGTACACGATACACGCTCGCTCTTTTTGGCGTGTACACATTTACTAAAATCCCTAAACGTTCACAGTTCTAATACATACACACTCACAGTCTGATTTGTTACAAAAATGTCGCGTAACAGTTCGCTCCACACTCCCTACTAATTTTATTGGAGCAACAGAACGATGACATTATTTTCTCCATTTTCTACAGCACAAATTTGACTTTCACCAGGAAATTTTAAAGCAAATAAAAAAAAATTATTTCAAGTTTCTGAAGAGTAGATTTTAAGATTTTAGTCACAGCTCGAATAATCAGATTATACAGAAATATTCATTTTAATATCATTTGCAATGTATACAACTTTAAACTAACATAATTTAAAAAGCAAAAAAAAAAAAATTAATGGCTGAACTTATTAGCAACGGCAGACATTGAGCCAACGCAGTGGACGTTGTGCGAGCTTAACGGACGCTGTGCCCCAGCGAGCTCCGCAGATGCTAAGTGAGCTCAGCAGATGCTGGGTGAGCTCAGCAGATGCTGTGCCCCAGCCAGCTCAGCGGATGCTGAAATTATATATGTGTTATGCGGTTTATATTTTTTGCAAATTATTGTCACGTACATGCGTTCAAAGAATCAAGGAATATTGATAGGTTTTGAATATATCTTTATTTAGAAGGAGGTTTTTGTCGATCAAATTCCACAGGGTTTTTATTCTAAATAGATATGAGGATGGAGTTCAAAATCACTACTCTAAAGCCGCTCAATGCTCTTAGCTGCTGGCTTATCAAATATATAGGTTTATAACACGAATCCTTTAAACATTTCAAAAAATGTGCAAATATCACATGATCTGTACATGAACAGCGACATGTAAATTTTTCAAATTTAAAGCGGATTTTTTTTTCTCTACCTAACGATTTTCATAACTAATATCTTGCCATAATGTTGTGAATCACACCAAACCTTTTTCAACGTCATATCGCGGAATAACTATGAATATTGGGATCAAGTTGTTTTCTCCGCATGTCACCCATAGACTATTTTAATACAATTGGAGTACATGGCTTCATTCCGCATGTGGCTACATTTCACGGTGTCTCTCATGCGCAAAGCCCATGCAACTAATTTTGACAGAAAATTCAACTAACAATTCCTGCATCCTACATTTCCTGGACACAGCACCATCTCTACAGTTTTCAAACCTCTTTCTGCCCATACTTGACATTTCCTGCTCCATTCTCTAGTATTAGAAAAAACATAGGGTCACAACCCTCTTAACCCCCCTAATTTCCTCCCCTACAACTCTCACCAACACACCAATCACCTAAAATCAAGCTCCACATGGCCAGGCGGTGGTCCTCATCTCATTACGTCACCCCACCCCTCCTACAGATGAGTTATAGCTGGTTCTGTCGCATAATCCCCTGTCTCTAGCGGAAGGCGATAAACTGGCCTGGCATAACCAATATTTCTGACTCTTCACAATATGCATTGATAACCACCTATTGTTATAGGTTACAAACATATTTTTAAGTTATCCTATCTAACAGGTGACATGTACCGAAATGCAAAAATACTGAACTAGAGTAGTGTTTTAATCATAATAATTTTGAAAACAGCCATTTTAGAACTAAAAACGTGTGTCATCACTCTGAAGGTGTGTAAACATACAAATGTCATCAGTTGGTGGGTCTAGGGTTCATACATACATACACACACATGCCATCATGACCGCATAGCTTCCTGGTGCTATTGCATCAGAAGCACAAAGTTGAAAAGCAGGGGCGTAGGGACAGGGGGAGGGGGGTGGGGAGGAGGGGATTTTTGTCGAGAAAATTGTAAACTTTGTCGGGAAATATTCACCGATACTAACGAGAAGAACAATCTGAAATGAAAGCCATGCCAAAAAAATAATTATGTCGGGGAAATTTGAACTTTGTTGGGAAATCTAATTATTTATAACCTTAAAAACGAAACTTCATCAACTCATTTTCATCACTAATCAATGCACATTTAAATTTCATTGTTCTCAATTTACAGAAGAAAAAAAAAATATTCACATGACACACTGACACACACGCATCAACTAACTCCTTGTGAGTACAAGATTGCAGATCTTGTTTTTAACTTGTTGAATTGATTCACGATTGAAACTATTGTTTCCCAGTGAGGCGACTGATAAGAGATACCCTCATATAACAATTACGAGAAAGCGAGTTTTGTCACGGCCAGGATGGAGAAAAAACCTATCAGAACTAAGTTACAATGTGGACTGTGTAACCGACAATTTCATGATTATTATCGGAAAAACCATAATGTAAAATATCATAAGGATCAATTTTCAAAAGGAGTGCATTCGAAACTTTCAATATCCCAATTAATCCGTTTGTGGCAGCCGCTTCTGCATCAGTCATCTTTTATATATATGAAGAATTATTTTCAAGTAAAGTTGTCAGTTATATAAAAGTCTATTCAAGATACACCTCTCTTGCATAACGTTAAAAATAAGCTGTAGAATATCTGATTATGGGTTGATGGGGGCCCTATGGCAAAGCTAGAGACGGGGTCTCTTATATCTTAAGTGTGGGGTCCTTTCAATAATTTGATAGTAAATTTGGAATGGGAAATTGGGCATTTGATTTCTTTTCTCCATTGTCGAAAACTTACTGTATACTATAAAGATTGCTGATTTTTGTAAATAGTACCTACACATTTGAAGGGACCTGTTTGTTTGGGGCTTTTCATCAATGTACGGTTAAAATTAAACTTTTCCAGGACCACATGCTTACAATTTCCTTGGCATCATTTCTGAAAATTATACTAAAAATTATACTAAATTTTTTGCAACATGGGGTAGTTGCACCCTGCAGTGCTCCATAGTAATCAGGCTCTGATATGGGCACACAATACTAGCTACAATTCTAGATCTCGTTGATGTTGTTATATATTTTAATTTTATGGAATTAAGCACAAGTGTCCAGGTTTTTATGCAAAATAGTTTGTGCAACTTACTAACAAGTTGAATGATGCTTGTTGAATGTCGAGTCACATACAGACATGAATATTTAATTATCAGACATAAAGGCAAATTACTTAACTCGGAATGGTGATCTATTACGAATATTGGGAATGAGGTGTTGCTATTATTCAAGATTTTCATACACAATAGCTTCCATCATTGTGAACAAGCTCACTGGTACAAGATAAAGTCAACAAGAGTGTTTGTAGAGATAACCCATCGTAATATAAAGTAAAATATTTGTGGATCAGTGGTGATGGAAAAAAATTAAAAAAATTATTTTGCATTTTTTTCTTCTTCTGTAGTTCATAACAAATGGTACCTAAATGAACACAGGTGTTTCAGTTTTAAAACAAAAAGTCCCCATGAAAAATGGAAATGTATAGAAACCTAAATAGTAAAGTTTCCATGCTGTTTTGGGATGATATTACCATGTAAATCTGTGTTGATTTTAGATAAAATATCAGCCATAAAATGCCTAAAATCGCAGGGCTTCCAGGGGCTTTGCCCCCTGGACCCCACTAGGGTTGACTCCTACAGCATCAAAGATTTTGTCGGAAATATCCATTCACACCCCCCCTCCCACAATAAAATTTCTTAGCTACGCCCCTGTCGATAAGACTCGGAAAAGTGATTTATATGGATCAAAACTTGCAGCAGGCCACATGAATATCTAAATGTCAATGCAATGGTTATGCATGATTGTGGATTTGAGGTTTCTTTGCCCCACCTAGTTACCATTTTGCTATGGTGGGTTTGGCTTATTTCCTTACTTAGAGATGTCAATTGGATTCAGCCTTTTATGAGCTTATGGAACAAAAGTGGGGTTCTAACAAGCTTACTGAAAGCAAGAAAGCTCACCATGACCTAGTATGTATTTGATGCAAAATCAAAAAGATTTCACAGAGCTTGTAAGAATTCTTGATGAGACTTTCGCAGCATGCGTGAGAAGCATTCAATTATTCCTAAGAAAAGCCACACACAAAGCCAAACTTAAACAAAGCCAAACTTAAACCCAAACCCAATTAGGCAAACTTAAAGCCAAACTCAAACCTAAACTCAAACCCAAATTTAAATCCAAACCCAAAGCCAAACTTAAACCCAAACTCAGGCCTAAACTCAAACTCAAACTTCAACCCTCCAAACTCAAACCCAAATTTAAACCCAAAACCAAACCAAACCCAAAACCACGTCACTTAAATCCAAACCCAAAACCAAACTTAAAACTCAAACCCAAACATAAACCAAAACACAAACCCAAACTTAAACCAACCTAAACCCTTCCTAAGAGTTTCTCTCACACCTGCCAAAATTCATTCATATTTTAATTTTCTTCTTGTTTTTAAGATTCCCAAGAAGTTGCTGTCGATATTCCTAAAACTTTGAGAAATACTGATATTCATAAATTTTCCATAAAAATATAATAAATATGAATATAATCTGAGATTATACAAGTCTTGTCATGAAATATAGTAAGTTGTCTTGATCCTCTAGCTTCCAGTGTAGTTGACAACATTCTTTCTCAACAAAACACTTGGAAGGAGAAAATCAAATCTGGAATTATGGAAATCTTCTTATGTGGTATGTGCTGCAAAAATATAGTTATATGCTTGTTTCCTAGTCAGCCAATGGTTTTCCATGGTACAATGGAAATAATCATCCACTTTGACTTCTGAAACAAGATGTGTAATTCAGTTCTCCACGTATCTTATATTTGCGAAACAATTTCATCATCAATTAAACACAGGTCTGCTAAAACTAATATGAAAATCTGAAGAAGTTTCATTAAAATTCACTTTACACTCAAGAACTCTTTTAATATCAAATAGCATCTAATTCTCAAGAAGCGCTCTTCTTTTGTCTATATTCACTGTGACTCCAAGTAGCTGAACTTCATGACAAAAATACAATAAAAAGTGATATATTGCCCTAACATACAGGAAGGTGTTGAAGCCTGATCCTAACCCTAACCTGTTAGCTAGGTTGAGAAGCCTGATCCTAACCCTAACCTGTTAGCTAGGTTGAGAAGCCTGATCCTAACCCTAACCTGTTAGCTAGGTTGAGAAGCCTGATCCTAACCCTAACCTGTTAGCTAGGTTGAGAAGCCTGATCCTAACCCTAACCTGTTAGCTAAGGTTGAGAAGCCTGATCCTAACCCTAACCTGTTAGCTAGGTTGAGAAGCCTGATCCTAACTCTAACCTGTTAGCTAGGTTGAGAAGCCTGATCCCAACCCCTAACCTGTTAGCTAGGTTGAGAAGCCTGATCCTAACCCTAACCTGTTAGCTAGGTTGAGAAGCCTGATCCTAACCCTAACCTGTTAGCTAGGTTGAGAAGCCTGATCCTAACCCTAACCTGTTAGCTAGGTTGAGAAGCCTGATCCTAACCCTAACCTGTTAGCTAGGTTGAGAAGCCTGATCCCTAACCCTAACCTGTTAGCTAGGTTGAGAAGCCTGATCCTAACCTAACCTGTTAGCTTCGTTGAAGCCTGATCCCAACCCTAACCTGTTAGCTAGGTTGAGAAGCCTGATCCTAACCTAACCTGTTAGCTAGGTTGAGAAGCCTGATCCTAACCCTAACCTGTTAGCTAGGTTGAGAAGCCTGATCCTAACCTAACCTGTTAGCTAGGTAGAGAAGCCTGATCCCAACCCTAACCTGTTAGCTAGGTTAAGAAGCCTGATCCTAACCCTAACCTGTTAGCTAGGTTGAGAAGCCTGATCCTAACCCTAACCTGTTAGCTAGGTTGAGAAGCCTGATCCTAACCCTAACCTGTTAGCTTCGTTGAGAAGCCTGATCCCAACCCTAACCTGTTAGCTAGGTTGAGAAGCCTGATCCTAACCCTAACCTGTTAGCTAGGTTGAGAAGCCTGATCCTAACCCTAACCTGTTAGCTAGGTTGAGAAGCCTGATCCTAACCCTAACCTGTTAGCTAGGTAGAGAAGCCTGATCCCAACCCTAACCTGTTAGCTAGGTTGAGAAGCCTGATCCTAACCCTAACCTGTTAGCTAGGTTGAGAAGCCTGATCCTAACCCTAACCTGTTAGCTAGGTTGAGAAGCCTGATCCTAACCCTAACCTGTTAGCTAGGTTGAGAAGCCTGATCCTAACCCTAACCTGTTAGCTAGGTTGAGAAGCCTGATCCCAACCCTAACCTGTTAGCTAGGTTAAGAAGCCTGATCCTAACCCTAACCTGTTAGCTAGGTTGAGAAGCCTGATCCTAACCCTAACCTGTTAGCTAGGTAGAGAAGCCTGATCCTAACCCTAACCTGTTAGCTAAGGTTGAAGTCCACTGTTTTAAAAACTGTCAAAATCTCCCTGTATGTTGGGCAATATATCACTTTTCGGAAACAACACCATCTTTTGGACTCGCTGAGTGGCGCTCCTTGAAAACGTTTCAAAAGCTTTTAGCTGAATCAACAAGAAACAAGTCCACAGCACCAATTTGTCTCATTTTTAAGAGCCCTGCGACTTGATTACAAAAATGAATAATTTATTTTTTTCAGATTAAAACTGACATTTTTAAAGCAGGTTTTTAGAACTGTTTTTTGTCAGTCTAGTAACTTATCTAGATAAGGTGTTTCCGTGAAAGAAGGCTCATTAGTAGTATTCTCCACAGTATCCTTCACAAAGGTTTGTTGTTTACTGCAAATGGAAATTTTCCATTCTGCTCATTCAACCGAATAATACGGAAAATGAAAAAGCCATTTTCATTTCACGGGAACAAATTTTCGACACAACAAATTAAAACACACACTTTCCTGCCCTGATCATTTTTTGCTGCAAGTAAATTCTTTCATTGCAACATCGTAGAAAGCAAATGCACAAACTTTAATAAGCATCCCAAACTATTGAGCTTATAGAGTAAACAAAGTGAAGCGCTGGATGTTACCAGTATACAATGTTTATCTTTTCAATTAGATAAAAGGCAATCTAATAAAATTAAGAGAATTTGACAGGTCAAGTGAAAACAGCACAAATTTGTAGAATTGTACTGGTCATACCAAAATTGAATGTATTTTACGATGAACACATATTTTAGCGTGTTCATACTAAATTTGTCAATTTTACCCAAATTTTCTCCAATATTAAAATTTAGCAGCAAGTCAAGCTAGATCAGAGAGGTTTTTGTGGTCCTTCTTGAAAAACGAGAGGTTTTTCTGGTTCATTTGAAAGAACGAGAGGTTTTTCTGGTTCATCTTGAAAAACGAGAGGTTTTTCTGGTTCATCTTGAAAAACGAGAGGTTTTTATGGTTCATCTTAGAAAAACGAGAGGTTTTTCTGTTTCATCTTGAAGAACGAGAGGTTTTTCTGGGTCATCTTGAAGAATGAGAGATTTTTCTGGTTCATCTTGAAGAACGAGAGGTTTTTCTGGTTCATCTTGAAGAACGAGAGGTTTTTCTGGTTCATCTTGAGGAATGAGAGGTTTTTATGGTTCATCTTGAAGAAGGGAAGGTTTTTCTCTTCATCTTGAAGAACGAGAAGTTTTTCTGGTTCATCTTGAAGAACGAGAAGTTTCTCTAGTTCATCTTAAAGAACGAGAGGTTTTTCTGGTCCTTCTTGAAAAAGGAGAGGTTTTTATGGTTAATCTTGAAGAACAAGAGGTTTTTCTGGTTCATTTTGAAGAACGAGAGGTTTTTCTGGTTCATCTTGAAGAACGAGAGGTTTTTCTGGTTCATCTTGAAGAACGAGAGGTTTTTCTGGTTCATCTTGAAGAACGAAAGGTTTTTATGGTTCATCTTGAAGAACGAAAGGTTTTTTTGGTTCATCTTGAAGAACGAGAGGTTTTTCTGGTCCTTCTTGAAGAACGAGAGGTTTTTCTAGTACATCTTAAAAGGGAGGTTTTTGTGTTCTATCTTGAAGAATGATTTTAAGATGTACTTCTACTTTTAAGGAAAAGAAGTTCTTGCTGGAAATATTTCTTTACAAAGTGTGACTTACAAGGTATGTTTGTAGATCAGCAAATAACAAAAAAACTTTTAATTTCTTAATTTATAATTGGTAAAAATTATTTTATCAATTTCAATCAAACACAATTCATAATTAACAAGAAAGGGAATCAAGGACATCGTGGATAGCCTTCATGCACCAGCGGTTTCACACAAACTTGTGACATTTGGCATTTGTAAAACTGAACTTTGCCCTGAACATAATAACATATCGAGGTAGTTTATGCACATCAAAGGATTAGGTCAGTGGTCAAAATGTTTCTCTTATATGAAAGAGGACTTAAAAAAAACAAAATGGTGAAGAAAGCATTTAAAAATCTTATTCCGTTAAGGAGATATTTAAGTTTAAAGTTTGGTATCATTTGTGTAGAAACGACTGAAATCAACTAATTGTGCTGTCATAGCCTTAGATTCCTCAAAGTCTTTATGTATTCTATCATATTTTGTCCTGCAATTCTGTGGCTTAAAAACCATGAGACATGTCAGGAAAGTAGTAAAACTAAATCTAGGAAGGTTATTTTAATATAACACCTGAAGAAAGTTTAAGGGAAAATGATTTAAATAGTGAAAAAATTAAATAAACATTCTTTACAATACAAAAGTCTGAGGAATCTGAGGCTGTAAGATAACAACAAGTCTGATTTTAGTTGTTACTACAGAAAGTATACCAAACTTTAAACTTGCATATCTCCTTAACGGAATAAGAATTTGCAATGCCTTTTGCACCATTGTGTTTCTTTTGAAGTCCTCTTTCATATAAGATGGACATGCTTGACCACTGAACTAATCTTTCTTCATACAAGAATGCCAACTATACATAGAAAGACTTCTTTGCATGTAAAGACACCAAAGAATATAGGATATTTTATTGTAACATCACAAACTTTACACAGCTAAATTATCTTCACTGATGATCTAAGAAATGACCAAATCTAATTTAAACGCTCCAAATTCTTTAGCTTTTCAACAGTCAAAAGCTTATCCCAGATGGATAATTCCTTGGATTATTGGATTATTCTGAACATTTTACCAAATGTTACCAATTATACAGTTACCAATACTTGCATACTAACAGATTTACACACATTTTGCTTCTAAAGCTCAAAACAATTTTTCTAAAACATACCTTTCTTATCTACAAAATTTTTATCAAAATGAACATATTCACATTGAATAATTGCAAATTTTATCATTCACCTATAATATAAAAATTACTTTAAATAAATTGATATAAATCTCAAACCTACCATTTAAACAAAACAAAAGAATCCAAACCAACTATCACTTCCTGAACAAATATTCCAAACAAACTGGTCACTCATTTCTTGGCAAGAAGTTTATTCCAACTTATCCTCACAAGAAGCAGCGCCAAAATAACAATCCATCAGCTCAAAACATACTCTAAGAGAAAACCTCCAAAAATAGTCAACTTTCACATTGGTGTCAAAGAATGCCTCAACATACTGTATATTATATTGAAAACTTTATCCCATGTGTCAAACAGCCTTTGATTATTCTGAAAATTGTATCAACTGTTGTTTGCTATATATGTGAAGCCAATACCATTTTTGAAATAGTTACTTTCAAAATGCCAAAGCAAATTCTTATCCCCAAACATTTCAATCAAAATGGATAAATGAATAAGCTATTTTTTTATTTTCTAAAAATTCATCATTTACTATATACAAAAATTACTTTAAAAATAAATTGAAAATTAAATAAATTCTCACACTTACCATTTAATTAAAACAAAAATTCCAAATAAATTACACACCAATCACTTTTTGAACAAATATTCCAAACAAACTGGTCACTCATTTCCTGGCAAGAAGCTTAATCCATCATTTCCTCAAAAGAATTAGCAGCACCAAAATAAC
This sequence comes from Chiridota heheva, assembly GCA_020152595.1. Classification (NCBI taxonomy): domain Eukaryota; kingdom Metazoa; phylum Echinodermata; class Holothuroidea; order Apodida; family Chiridotidae; genus Chiridota; species Chiridota heheva. The sequence continues at coordinate 2,408,936 of JAIGNY010000832.1, forward strand.
AATCCATCAGCTCAAAACATGCTCTACGAGAAAACCTTCAAAAATAGTCAAATTTCACTTTGGTGCTTAGTCTCAGCTTATTCCAATCTTTTCAATTTGAAAAGGCAAACATCCTGTGAGTATATGTGCTGCATCTCACCAAGTTATGAGTATATGTGCTGCATCTCACCAAGTTATGAGTATATGTGCTGCATCTCACCAAGTTATGAGTATATGTGCTGCATCTCACCAAGTTATGAGTATATGTGCTGCATCTCACCAAGTTAGGAGTATATGTGCTGCATCTCACCAAGTTAGGAGTATATGTGCTGCATCTCACCAAGTTATGAGTTATGTGCTGCATCTCACCAAGTTATGAGTATATGTGCTGCATTTCACCAAGTTATGAGTATATGGGCTGCATTTCACCAAGTTATGAGTATATGTGCTGCATCTCACCAAGTTAGGAGTATATGTGCTGCATCTCACCAAGTTAGGAGTATATGTGCTGCATCTCACCAAGTTAGGAGTATATGTGCTGCATCTCACCAAGTTAGGAGTATATGTGCTGCATCTCACCAAGTTAGGAGTATATGTGCTGCATCTCACCAAGTTATGAATATATGTGCTGCATCTCACCAAGTTATGAGTAAATGTGCTGCACCTCACCAAGTTAGGAGTATATGTGCTGCATCTCACCAAGTTAGAGTATATGAGCTGCATCTCACCAAGTTGAAATACAGAAATGCAAAACCTTTTTAAAAATTGGCATTAAGTCGTCATATACCCCAGGGGAAACTTGATTAAATTATAACCTTTCAATTTTCCATGCAAGAATAAGTCGTCAGAGAAAAACAGCTCAATATTTCAATATTTACATCACAAAATACTGATTATCTTGCCACCCTTTTCTTAAATTCTCATATCATTTTGAAATGAAAAAACTTGTTTTAATTTAAAATGGAATTTGTGATAGGTATCAATAAACTGTAAAGACCTGAGGCAATGGGAGAGTGGAATTGATTTGCCGGATTAAAGATTGAAACTGGCTTTCTACATTATTATCGGACACAGCAGAATAATTGCTTTTTGTTTGAGATGGGAAGGGGGGATGGAAAGGGGGGGGGGGGGTGGGGAGAAGAAAGTTTAGAATGGAAGACAAATCCTTTTAAATATTTTAAAGGGTACATTTAACCTTTCATATGTTATCTTACATTACAATATAAGCTGCTGAATGATTGTGAGATTTACAACCAGAACCAAAAGATTTTGTGGTTTTGATGCTTTTTTTTCATGCTGATTGATTTTGTATTAACTGTTAATGTCACTGCATATCATGAAATATTTGACATGACATGAATCGTTCTTGAGATATCATGTTAAAATGCTCTATTCAGCAAAATCATATTGAGCCCCACCCACTATGCATATTAATGAAATTCAATGCTTTTATAAATGGTCATGTACACACTAGTTTATATCATAATTCTATTAAATACAAAACAAAACTGACATGTGACTGTTAGAATATGAGCATTTCAAGATTTTTACATAAGTCCCACCTACTAATTAATATGCATGACATCACCACCTAAAACAGTAGGACACATCTACAGACCATGGGTTATCTTTGTACTGCAGATGATGTGAAACCAGTATAAAATATCATCTTTACAAGGTTTTTAGAAAAATCATGCTAGAAAAATCAATCTAACCCTTCCTACTTCACATATTATTGAAATTCAATGTTTTCATACAATGAACTATTGTCATGTACATACTAGCTAACATCATAATTATACCAAATATGAAACAAAACAGACATGCGGTTGTGAAAATATAAGCATTTAAAGATTTTATCATTAAGCCCGCCTACTCATTGATATGCATGACATCGCCACCACAAACAACAGGACACATTTGCAAACCATAGGTTATCTGAACCACACATGACATAAATCCAGTATATTGTTCTTGAGATATTGTGCTTATGAGAATGCTGTCACATCAATACACACACACACACATACACACGCACACACATACACACACACATACATACATACATACATACACATATACATACATACATACATACATACATACATACATACACACATACTAACATACATATATACATACATACATACATACATACATACACACATACATACATACATACATACATACATACATACATACATACATACATACATACAAACATACATACACAGCATGACTGAATATAGTTTCCTTATGCTTTTATATAGCATCGGAACCAAAAAGGGATCCTTCACCTCTCAAGATTGGTGTGAGCCACATGAGCCCATCTCAAACTCATGCAGAAATAGATCTGAACCTAGAACAACTATATCATATGGATCGCACAGACAATAAATGAACTTGTTACTTCTTACAACATATGGATCGCACAGACAATAAATGCAATTGTTACTTCTTACAACATATGGATCGCACAGACAATAAATGCAATTGTTACTTCTTACAACATATGGATCGCACAGACAATAAATGCAATTGTTACTTCTTACAACATATGGATCGCACAGACAATAAATGCAATTGTTACTTCTTACAACATATGGATCGCACAGACAATAAATGCAATTGTTACTTCTTACAACATATGGATCGCACAGACAATAAATGCAATTGTTACTTCTTACAACATATGGATCGCACAGACAATAAATGCAATTGTTACTTCTTCAACATATGGATCGCATTACAGACAATAAATGCAATTGTTACTTCTTACAACATATGGATCGCACAGACAATAAATGCAATTGTTACTTCTTACAACATATGGATCGCACAGACAATAAATGCAATTGTTACTTCTTACAACATATGGATCGCACAGACAATAAATGCAATTGTTACTTCTTACAACATATGGATCGCACAGACAATAAATGCAATTGTTACTTCTTACAACATATGGATCGCACAGACAATAAATGCAATTGTTACTTCTTACAACATATGGATCGCACAGACAATAAATGCAATTGTTACTTCTTACAACATATGGATCGCACAGACAATAAATGCAATTGTTACTTCTTACAACATATGGATCGCACAGACAATAAATGCAATTGTTACTTCTTACAACATATGGATCGCACAGACAATAAATGCAATTGTTACTTCTTACAACATATGGATCGCACAGACAATAAATGCAATTGTTACTTCTTACAACATATGGATCGCACAGACAATAAATGCAATTGTTACTTCTTACAACATATGGATCGCACAGACAATAAATGCAATTGTTACTTCTTACAACATATGGATCGCACAGACAATAAATGCAATTGTTACTTCTTACAACATATGGATCGCACAGACAATAAATGCAATTGTTACTTCTTACAACATATGGATCGCACAGACAATAAATGCAATTGTTACTTCTTACAACATATGGATCGCACAGACAATAAATGCAATTGTTACTTCTTACAACATATGGATCGCACAGACAATAAATGCAATTGTTACTTCTTACAACATATGGATCGCACAGACAATAAATGCAATTGTTACTTCTTACAACATATGGATCGCACAGACAATAAATGCAATTGTTACTTCTTACAACATATGGATCGCACAGACAATAAATGCAATTGTTACTTCTTACAACATATGGATCGCACAGACAATAAATGCAATTGTTACTTCTTACCATATATGGAGACAATAAATGCAATTGTTACTTCTTACAACATATGGATCGCACAGACAATAAATGCAATTGTTACTTCTTACCATATATGGATCGCACAGACAATAAATGCAATTGTTACTTCTTACAACATATGGATCGCACAGACAATAAATGCAATTGTTACTTCTTACCAGACCTGGAAACAATCTACGGATCAGGCGGTTATGGGAAAAACTGGGAATTCATGGAAATATTTTTTTGTTTTAAAGATTTCTTGAGCAAGCAGCAGTACACATGTATGTGGTAAATATGTTCTCTAAAAATGTCCATGGAATTGTGCAATGAATTGTACATTAAATTGTATATAAAGATATATTTACATTAATATTATTTCTATCACCATTTTTTGTGGGAAGATTTGCGACACCTTTATTCAGAATCGTGGGAAATTATGTAATTAATTTCAACTTTGGGATATTACAAATATTGAAGATATTGCAAAAAACATGAACTCAAAAACTAAAGATGCTTTTGAAGTCCTTTATTTAGTCCTACTCAATTTTCTTTTTGAATGGGCAACTAAACAGAGTAGAAAAACTGGAGGGGAGCAGGAAACTTGGTATATAATCAATTTATTGAGATTAGATGCAGTTCCTCTGCAAAATCACATTCAAAATCAACAAATCAAAAATCAACCAATGCAAACTTTACAAAACTCAAAAACAGGAAATTATATCAAGTATGAAATTGTCTATTTTTTTTTATGGTTTACAAAAAAAGCAAATACCTTAATCATTCAATGACATGAAATTGTTCTGCAGCTAGAAAGACACGCTCTCTAGAGGGCGCCCATCTACAAAACACTTCACCTAAATCCAAACTCACGTCAATCACAGAACAAGGGTTCATGAAGTGATTTCCTATCCAAGTGCAAAAACACAGACCACTGGGAGTGATGCATCGTGAAATTTATTGAATTATATTTTCATCTGTTGAGCAAAATGGGGCCCTGTACACTAGTGTAATCAGCAACACATATATCAAGAATGAATACCCTAAGCATTTGATTCAATGTTATCATGATAATGCATATATAAGATTGTGCTAGAGTGAAGATACTAAGTCATGTCACTGCATTCTGGGAAAGGGAGCCTAGGTTTGCCAATTCAGCTTTTGACACATATACTTGACAGTTAAAAGGGAAAGGATAAGGATTAGGAAACAAGAACTCTAAATTCATAAAGATAAGGGATATGGTCTTAGAAAAGATAAGACTAGAAACTACTCCATGGACAAACTGAGCAATTTAAATGCTTCAATTGAAGAATTAGTTCATTGATCAAGCAATCCATCTTATATAAAAGAAAGACTTCCAAAACAAAACAAAATAAATCAAATAAGATATTCAAGTTTAAATTTTGGTATCATTTGTGTAGAAACAACTAAAATGATTGAATTAGTGTGCCACCTCCGTCCCCCCCCTCCCTTACCCCCCTAAATAATGAAGGTCAAATGAATTGATTTTGAAGAGTGTGTCTCCTTTCTTTTCTTCTGGAAATTTTCAATTTTCTGGAAATCTCATTCAATTTTCTGAAAGTTTCCTTTATTTTCTAAAAATTTCTAGAAAATTTCTAGAAAATTTCTTCAATTTTCGAAAAGTTTTTTTAAATTTGTGAGAAATGTTATTTTCAAGAAATTCGTTCATTTTTTGGAAATTGTGCTCATATTTAATCAATTTTCTTAAAGAAAAGTGATTTGCTTTAATTTTCTTTCAGGAAGTTTTCTTAAATTTTCTGAAAATTTCATTCATTTTTGGTAAATTTTTGTAAATGTTGCCAAACTTGACCAAACTTTCCAATAATTTTACCATCCCCTTTACAGATAATTTAAGGACATAAGAGACTCATACATCTGGCCCTGTTACTTATAAAAAAGAAGAGCATTTGATGATTAGGGATGATTTAGAAATGGCAACTCCCTGATCTGATTATGCTGGAGAGTTTTTCATCTTGACTGCCATCATGTATGACTGAAAAAGATCTTTTCATTTTCAAGAAGGAAATTCAAGGATAATTGAGGGAAAGTGTTGATATCAAACATAATCTGTGGTTTGACAGGGAGTTTCTCCCAGGAGTGGTGAATACCAAAGGGCACATGAGGAAATGTGATCAATGAGGTGGAATAGCTAGATTTTTCTCTAACAGGTAAAGAATGAGATTTAATTCAATTTCCTGATAATCCAATTAAGATTATTATTTTTTTATTTTTTTCTAGATCTTCATCTAATTTTTGCATAGCTGAAAAAGGAATGAAGAGACATCAGTAATAAGTTGGACTAATATTTTAAAATCAAATTGAATACAAATATCATCATTGTTTTTTTTTGGTAAGAGGAGTGATTGCCTGGCTCTGCCCCTGCAAAGGATTAATATATATAAATGGTGCATTTGTTTTTTAAGTACATGGGTCAGCCTGGAAATCCAATACCACTTTCCCTTCCCTGCAAAATAAACTAGCTAAATCCATCCGAGCCATTAGGCTCATTGAGCTGGTGCTTATCCCCGGTTTCCATGGTGCAAGTGGATGAGAGTACATTACTCCCCTGGACGGGATGCCAGTCCATTGCAGATTAACTCCCCAGCAGTGATGGTACTCATTTTACAGCTGAGTGGACTGAAGCAAGGTAGTGTAAAGGTGTCTTGCTCAAGGACACAATGCAGCACTCACGACAGGAATCAAACTCAGTACCTCTCCAATACGTGAGCATGACTCCTTAACCACTAAGCCACAGCACCTCAAAATAAATAAACTAAAATAAACACATCATAACTTTTATTTCAATTGTTTACTTAGTCTGTGTGAGAGACTACATGTAACAGTTGGCTCTCACATACCAATACAACAAATATGTAATTAACTTAATTCCCATCAAGTATATACAGTAGCTTCCATACTTTATCCTGACTTGAACATGCTGCATCATACCCCCACCCCGCCCCCATCAAGTATATACAGTAGCTTCCATACTTTATCCTGACTTGAACATGCTGCATTATACCCCCTGCCTTTCCCCTACTAAACCTCTCATTAAATCTCACAATGAAGGCTTTCTAGAAATGCCTTCCAAGAAATCCTGGGTCAGTTTATTTATGCTAAGCCTGGTATGTGACCTGTGTGTAAACACTCCTATATTTTATCTTCTGTTTACTCACAATTTTTCAGGTTAAGCCAGTTTTCACAAGTTGATGAAACTTTGTGAGTAGATGAGACTTTTTCGGAAGATGAAAGAAAATTGAATTTCAAAAGAAGTTCAAAGAAACTCAGATATGGTTGAACTGGTTCAGTAAAAGTTTATTTCCAGTGGTGAGCAATAAATGATATAATTTGCACAATCTATGAAACTGTAAAAAGACCAACCCTCGACAATTCTTGTCGCCATGGCGATGAAAACTTCAATCTTAATGACCAAAAAATAAAATTGAAAGATGATTTCTTTCCCTAGAGAAATAACTTGACGACCAAAAAAAAAGTTTTTACGAGTAAGAAATGTACTGAAAATATTTTGGTAGCATGAAATAGTTTTATTCTTTACTGCCCCAAAATTACTGGCGATCCTAATTCTGAATTTTTACTTCGTAACTTTATCCCCACATGCAGCGACGATAGAATATGTACGACACCATATCACTGAGCGACAGTGTATATATGGACGAACGTAGTTCCGTTAGTGCACGTAATACATGCAGAGGTACCTGGAAAAATTATGATCATTTTCCTGATGGAAAGTTTTTCATTCAAATCATGATTTAAAACAGGTTTTTGTACTGGGAAGTAACTTAACAATTTTGGCGATTAAAATTTTGGAAATGAGTTGGCGACTACAAAACATACACAATTGTCGAGGGTTGAAAAGGATCCATTGGTTTTTGAGATGTAAGTTCTATTAAGTGAGTAGTGATAACACTACGATCTCCTACATGTAGTATCGGAGGTATATAGATTTTTATCCACAATGTAGCATTGTGTATTACAGGTCAAAGACTGGAATTCTCCTTAACAAGTTGGGGGAGGGGAGGGGGAACCAGAATTGTCCTCCATGAAGAAGGAGGGACAGTGTTATTCAAAACCTGTCCTCCATGAAGAAGGAGGGACAGTGTTATTCAAAACTTATATATTTCATAATTCTGTGAGAACGTTGAGGGGACAAGTCCCCTGTACCCCCAGGAATTTTTGCCCTGGGTTACACAATATATTTGATCATCTTTTTAGATATTAACAACAAACTATTTTGAAATACTTTTTTATGGTATTTGTGATTTTAAAACATGACATACTACATGCGAACATTGTAATCTGTAACTTGTAACGTCATCAGACAGAATAAGGCAAAAATTAATGACAAGGTGACGAAGTTCATTATCAGTTTGATTTTATATTAATGTTTTGCGAAATGATGATCTTGTTGGAGAATCATGTGTCTACAACCGGGGGCGGGGTTAGTGATTTTGATTAGGAATTTGGAGGAAACTAAACTTATTTGACGCTATTTGCAAGAAATCATATGAATTCATGAGTGCATGATATGCTGATTTTAAGCTTAGCTACAGATATGTTCCTCCAATCACAAAGCAAGAAACCTGCATACATAGAATTACATTGTTATATATGTCAATTTTATTCGCCGCACCATAGACTGTGGGATGCTTTCAACATATACGAATTAACCTATAAATGTGCCTCTAAATGACTACACTGTAGTACTCCTATAATCAAGGTCAGCTCTCATCCTGAGCTGCTGTACCCAGACCATCTCAGGTCAGCATATTAAAGGAGACATAAAGTCTGACATAATCCTTATTTCATATAATAGAATTGGAAATCACTAATCTCCTGATCAAGTTTCATAACTCCCAAAGCAATCTTACACATTTTTTGTCATTATTAAACACTTTAATACTACTTAATAGTACCATGGGAGCTGCCATTTTGATTTCAAAACATGCAGATTGTGATGTCATCAGCCCAGCAGGATGTTGGAATGCTTTGTATTTCTTTATAATCTACCTCAAGTTTTCTAGCTGATAACAAATTTGTTTTCCTTTTGTAAGGGTCAAGGACATTTTAAAAATTATCAAAACATTGCTGTTAAAACGGTGTGTCACATCATTTTGGAATAAGACTTTAATCACATTTATAAAGAAATACATTATAATCTTTATGTCCCTATTGGGGAAATTATGTCATCATGCAGCACAATATTTCAATACAGAAATGAACAAAATGGCAGCCTCCATGTGTCGATTTCAAACATGAATAACTTGAGATAGGCATAAGATTTGACTTGCTGTGTTTGGCAGTTGGTTAAGATTTGTATCCTCTATCATATGATTGTATCAGACTTTATGTCTCCATTAATGAATTATTCTGACAAAAGAGATCAATTTACTCCTAATGCAAACAATGTGCTGTAGAACAGTTGCTGTTTCATGCATAAAATATTTCAGGTGCAGATCATTTTTGTTTTTTATACTGAAATGTGTGTGCAAATGTATTTTGTATGTGATGTATGCATGTTTGTCCTCAAACCTATACCACACTGTAATAGACATATAGAAGCAAGCGTTAATTTCTTTTAATCTCTCTTCTAATTCAATACGTAGAGACACTTTATGCGCACAGCTTTAAACTTCCTCTGCAATGTACAAATTAATTTAATTTTTCTCTCTTAAAATGGCGGCTCAGAAAATGAAATCACTGTTAAACCTTATTCAATTCTTTTTTCAGGATCTTTCATAAAGTAGGATCATTATGGGGGGGGGGGTGGACCATGGGGGGGGGGAACACCAATATCCATCTTCAATGGTCTTTTTCTTGAAATTTCAAGACAGTTTCTCTTTGTAAAGCATTCCTTGCATGTATAAAGTACTAGGTTTGTGTTCAACTCTTTGTGTTTCAACTTTTGTGTTCCATTCTTTCTTTAATCATTTGTGTGGAATTTCATTCTTTTGGGATTCTGCAACATAGAAGTACAGGAGACATAAAAAAAGTTCACATTGTGGTAACAAGGACTGTTAATTCCTCAAGCTAAATCAATATGTAAATACATTCTGAATATGCATTTCGTTTAATAATAAACACTGCCAAGTAGTGTTTTACTCATTATAACCAAACCCCACCTACAGTTTCAAATGATGTAAGATTTATGGAGCCTGCAAGAAATACACACAGCATCTATATAGCTCATCTCGGCTATTTGCTTTGGGATTCTGAGATGTTATTCATAACTCAGTTACAAGTATATATACCACACCGATCAATCATACCTCCTTCTTCATCACTAAACCTCTATCTTCATACATTCCCAGCGGGGGCACCCTGTAAACAAGAGCACCATACACTGTTAGGACTACACAGGTTTGTAATGCAGTGAGCCCGTGCATGTGGGATCCATTGGTTAGTGAGTAATGTACGCAATGAACAACTGTGCAGCTTTCCATTACATCTACAATTATGGCAGGTTTCATAACAGCTCATTTAATTTGACAGATTCTTACAATTTACAAGTTTACTTACTACGCCTGGCTTCTTAAGCATTGTATTCAACAATTGACTTTATTGTACAACTTTAAAGGAAAATACAAACATGGAGAAAAACATCCGTCTTTTGTTAACAAATTAATTTTTTTTTTTTTTAAATCATGACATTCATGTATCAGAATAATGCGGTGACATCAATAATGATATGATGTAATAATTGATATCAGTCCTGCTACATGTATGGCATTATACTTTGAGTTTCTTAGTTTGTGGCTAGTACAGTGCAATATCTTTTGCTAGATGTATATACTGTAAACACAGAATGATCAAGGTGTTCAAATGGTTCACTTTCATGTAAAGTAAGATACATCCCTAGTTACCTAGTATAAAAGGATTAGTTCAGGGGTCAAGCAAGTCCATCTTATATGTTTGTTTGTTTGACGAGGGCTTAATGGCACCATGATAACAAGGGTCAAATTGTGCCTGAGAGGTTAGGTCATTCTAGAGGTAGGAAGGAAAGAAAATACAGGGAGAATGAGAGATATACAAGAACAAAAAGTCAGAAAGCTGGGATCAAGAGAGGAGATGCATGGGTGAAAAAAACAAAGTAGAGAGAGGGGGTGGAAGAGGAGAACTGAATATGGTTGTAGATGGAAGCATGATGAAGGAAGGAGATAATTTTATCCAGAGGGTTTTTCTCAAAAAGGATGAAAGAGGATTTTAAAAGCAACAAAATGGTGAGGAAAGCATACAAGATTATTATTCTGCTAAAGAGATATGCAAGTTTAAAGAATTAGTTCAGTGGTCAAGCACGTCTATCTTATATGAAAGAGGACTTCAAAAAAAAAAAAAAAAAAAAAAATGGTGAAGAAGGCATTCAAAAATCTTATTCCGTTAAGGAGATATTCAAGTTTTAAAGTTTGGTATCATTTTTACAGAAACGACTAAAATCAGACTAGTTGTGATGTCACAGCCTCAGATTCCTCAGACTTTTGTATTTTAAAGAAAGTTTATTTAATTATCTCACTATTTAGATTATTTTCCCTCAAACTTTCTTCAGGTGGTATATTATAAATACCCTTCCTAGATTTAATTTTACTACTTTTTTGACATATTCCATGGTTTTTAAGCCACAAAATCGCAGGACAAAATATGATAGAATATATAAAGACTTTGAGGAATCTGAGGCTATGACATCACAACTAGTCTGATTTCAGTCGTTTCTACACAAATGATACCAAACTTTAAACTTAAATATCTACTTAACGGAATAAGATTTTGTAATGCTTTCTTCACCATATTGTTTCTTTTGAAGTCCTCTTTTATATGATATAAACATGCTTGACCACTGAACTAATAATTCCTTTAAAGCTCTATCTTATATGTGTGTAGAAATGACTGGTGTAGTAAGCCTACAATGGAAGGTTGGTGCCCTCATCCTCACATTCTTAACAAGTGTTAATGTATTTTCAAGAAAAAATATTTTACTGTTTTACCCTTTTGAAATAAATTTCCTAAAATGTTCTTGTTTTATTACTTTGCTGGCCTATCCCATGGTTTTAAGCCACAAAATCACAGGACAAAATATGATTTTAAGGAATCTAAGGCAGTGATGTCATTACTAGTCTGATTTCAGTCATTTCTACACAAATCATACCAAACTTTAAACTTAAATATCCCCTAAATGAAATTAAATTTTGTAATGCTTTCTGCAACATTTTGTTTCTTTTGAAGTCCTCTTTTCATATAAAATGAACTTTCTTGGCTAATTTCTCGGCAGCCTTGGACTTTTGTACAAGTATTCCCAATGACTAAGCCTATTCCCTAGAAAAATTCACTGAAGAATCTTAATATTTTTCTGAAGGATTAACTTTTGAATAAGTATATGAAAAACACAAATTCAAAAATACCACTTTCCACATTTCAAATTGGCAGAAGTGGAACTTTTTGACATGTTCAATGCCAACAAGATGTGTCAAAAACAATCTGCTAGTCATCGATTTGGCAAAAACAATCTGCTGGTCATCGATTTGGCAAAAATTGTTTCTTAAAGGACACTGTACATCCATTGTATTGATTTGCTCATTTAATCATATCCGGTTTTATAGATTTAGACCAGGAAATCTTATTTATTCTCTAAGTCAGTATAAAAACAAAAACTTACAATTCTGACAAGTTAAGGCTGTCTCTGATGGCCAGGCTGGTACTCCATATTGCGTGGCCAGTGCTACGTATCGCACGGCCAACATTTCTCCTACCCGGCTTCTCCCTCATTTTGACAACTATTTCCTCTGTGTCAGAATCCATGATAGGAAATTTTATTTCCCGTTTTGTAATTGGTAAAAAACTCGCTCACAATAACCGTCTCCACAAAGTTCACTCAAAAACGACATCCTTAACAAAGGATAAATGCAGCGTATGTGTATATCCGAGTATATTCCTCAACATCTGGCTGTCGTGAGATGATTTATGAGTACACGGTGCATGTGGTTCCTATTAGAAAAGAAGTTCTATTCTCTTGACATTTCATGTGCAGTGTATTTAAACACTTATTTCCTTCTGTCTCTTTACAAAGAATTTAAATCCTTTAAATGTAACAAAAGGTAAAAATCCTTAGATCTTTTATGAAATTTGAATATGAAACCTGTTGTCATGGAAACCATTAACTACTTTTAAAAAGTCATAAGACCTTTATAGACAGGCAGGGAATAAGATTTGTTCCACTGCAAGTTTTTTCAAACACCATGAGAAATTAGCCAGTAAGGTCAACAATAAAAAAAAATTGTACTTTCCGTAAGTTTTCAACAAACCAAAGTTTCATACCAACTCCAACCAGCCGGCAGCTTGGAAGTCAATTTCTATCACAAAACCATGCACATGACAGACACAAAACAAATCAAGCAATGATGAAATACACAAAATCATCCCTTCACTAAAAACTGCATTCCTTTTGACAAATTCATATGGACAAATATTATTCTAAAAATGTTTCCAGACTGATACAATTACAATTTTATTTCAAAACCATACAAACCAAGTTGACAGCACCCAACCAAACCTAACTCCAAAGTCCTACAAGCATAACTGAGACTCCTGATATCAGCTTCCATCTCATGTCTGAGCGTTCCCTTAATTTTTTCTGAATTGTATCAATCTTCTCTGCAACAAAGTTTCATAATCAACAAAGAAGACAAGAAGCAAAAAAACAGTTTTTGCTTAATTTCAGATCACAAAACCAAACCAGTTTCTTTCTGAAGAGAACAACTTTTTAATTACTGTACAGAAATATTCATATTCATATTTTTGTACACAAGTCCAGAAATATTTATCTCAATCAAACTGATCCAAAAAAATCCAAAATTAAAATTCCATATAAAATTTCAAGTTCTTCAATATGAAAACATTTAGAACAAAGTTTTCAACATTTAGAAACTCTACAACAAATTTTTAAATGAGATATTCTTCCTCTGTCCAAGCGGAATGTGTCCAAGATACTAGTCATTGTCTCTAGGTCATGGCAAGTCCCACGCTTCCTGTTTGCAGTCCTAAGAAAAGTTCCCCTGTCATTATTGACCAACATCAATATCCCACTGATGGACTTGACTCATACCAAGTCACCTACGGCTTGGGCCAAACTTAACCTGACAAGAAAGCTGTGGCTTCCTATGTACAGATGCAATAAAAGTAAAGGAGATTTTATGGGAATAGCTTAGAGTTTCAAAAGAACTTCACCATCTGATATGGGTATTTAACTTAAAGAGAGGGAAAGATTTGGATCATGAAACTATTTCTCTTTTAAAGGTGTATATCAAGCTGATAGAAATACAATTGATTTCTGAAATCTTTTGTCAGATTTAAAGGTTTGAACGATGATGGATTACCTTGAATGGTACTTAATGCATGAAACACATTGAGGCATAGGATGGATCGCCACACAGGGCAAGTGCCTAACATAAAGGCAATATGCTGAAAGGATGTCCCAGCTCTGTCTATCAAGGAATGGTACTCAAATAATCCTTACGGAAATATTGGCTTGCAGTAAGCTTGCAGCACGCTTACGACAAGCTAACATTTTTGGCTTGTGCAAGAGTGCTGCAAGCTTACAGCAAGTATGCTTCAAGCTAGTATTTGGAACAAATTAGCTTGTACAAGCTAGCAAAAACTATCTGCAAGCTTGTGCAAGCTAGCAAAACTTTTTGCAAGCTTGTGCAAGCTAACAAATAATCTATGTTAGCTTGTGTAAGCTAATGTAAGCTAATGTTAGCTTGTGCAAGCTAGCAAGCTAGTATTTGTTCCAAATACTAGCTTGCAGCAGGCTTGGTGAAAGCTTGCAGCATGCTTGCGGAAGCTTGCAGAGTGTCGCAAGCATACTGCAAGCTCAAATTTCTGTTAAAAAGTACAAAACCAGGGTTCCCTGACTAAACAATAAAAACAAAATTGGCTGCTTTATTCTAATTTTATCATTTGTTGGTGTGTCTAGGGGTTGGGGAAGTCTGGGGAAGGGGCGCATAATGGGGAATGTCTCATTTATGTACAATTTTGTGATTAAAAAGGAGAAACTCAAATAATATTTCATATTTTGTTTAAAAAATTTGCAAAGTAGTTAAGTCCCTCAAATTTGATGGTTCGTTTCAGTTAACTTTTTTTGCATATGCAGGAAAGGTCAGTAAAAGAAAAAGAAGGAAATGTGGGAGGGAGAAGGGGGGAAGGGCTGAGAAGGAATTACTGTAGCTCCTTATTGTGACTAGGTGGATCAGAGAATCAGAGGACTGAAATTAGGGAGATGTGTTTGGTACAGAAGATGTAGTGAGGTCCTGTTGAGGAAAGTAAGGCCATGATGTTCCTTCTATGGTTTTTTGTAATATTCCCATGGAATTTTTTTATAATATTCCCATAGTTTTTGGAATATTTCCATGTTTTTTTGTAATATTCCCAATGTTCCCAATATTCCCAATTTAAAAAAAAATAATATTCCTTTTTTTGTTGTTGTGATATTCCATGTTTTTAAAAAATAATATTCCCATGTTTTTTTGTAATACTCCCATGTTTTTTTTGTGTGTAATATTCCAATGTTTTTTTTGTAATATTCCCATGGTATTCCCACAATTTCACATGGTGTGAAAACCTTAATAACCAATAACCCATGCTAAAAACGTGCAAAACTAAAGGAATATTCCCATAGGTTATTTTGTTAAATTTTCTTTTAAAGAGCATACTTTTAGAGCCAAATTGGTACAAAAATCAGGTTGATATCGTATTCTGTTCAGGAGATATAGATTTTTAAAGATTTCCCAATTGCATTTTAAAGTTTTTGTACGATGAATTAGTGTTTGCGTGTTTGTGATGTCATAGAGACAATTCCATTGCGAATGTTTATGTATTTCTTTGACCGTTAATTGGTTGTTTCTGTATGATTAGAAACAATTTTCCAAAAGTTATTGAAGTAGGGTATATTTGGCAATGTATATGAATACCTAACTTTCATCAATTTATTTTTCTAGCAGGTTTTACTAATACAAAAGATGATTGATTTTAATAGATACATAAACTTTGTGGGAGAATGTGTTGCTGTGATGTCATACTGCGCCTTTTCCTATTCGTTTATTGGCATTTTTCTTAAGCTAAAAATTTGAATATTTCCTGGTAGGATTAATATATAAATATGGTTTTTGTTTATATTTTTTTTCTTTTTCTTATGAAAGCTTACGAAAACACATAGAAATATTCCTTTAAATGAAAGAGCTTCATCTAGACTAGAATTTTTCCTTAATGGAATATATTTTAATACTTTCTGCACCATTTTGCTGCTTTTATTGGCCTCTATCAAAATATGACTAATGACCCCTAACTTGATCCAGAAAGGGGCAGGGGGTAACTGACAAAAGGGGCATTTAGAAGGCATCAAGGGCACATGAGGGCAGGTATGAAGGCACTTGAAATGTAAATAAGGGAATAATCAATACAACAAGTAGTGTCCCTGTATTTTATTATACAAAGGATCTAGCAGTAAACAACATGAAAAAATGGCAATACAGTTCTAAAAATATGCAGCCTTTTAGTGAGCAAAAGATGAAATTGGAAAGTTCTAGATATTTTACAAAAACAGATGCATGATCAAAATCTTCCAAGTCAGTTGAAACAACAACTCATCCTTCGCCATGAAGTTTTCTCCAATATAGGTACAAACCTCAATCATTAGTTTCTTTGGTTAGTTTGTTTTGATGAGGTTTAATGGCACCAGCAGCGACAGTCAGAACCAAATGTACCAAAAACATAACAAATAATTAAGGTGCAAAGGTTAGGAAAGAGATGATTGGAAAAGGAGGAAAGAATTAAGAGAAGTGAACATTTTAGAGGAAATAAGTTGTAGAAAGGTGGTAAGAAGGAAAGAGGGAGAGGGATGTGAGATAGGAAAGAATGTGGGTGTGGGGAGATTAAATCAAGTGGAAAAAGTTGCTGTTGCAGAGGAAGGTGATAATGTTGGAGGGATTCCTTTCTTAAAGCAAAAGATATCAATTCAATATTTGCACAAAAACAAAGACTTGTTTTAAATCACTTTAACTTCAGTAGACCAAATGCTCAACATTCCTTTTAGCAATTATTGGACAACTGTAAACAAACTAACATTTACAAGATGCTATTCTTTTCCAACTAATAAGGTAGAATACCAACCATAAGGTCAGCCAGCTTTCGGTGCCAGGAAGAGGGGGCGGGGGCGGGGAGGGAACAGTAATCATTGGAAAAGGACTGTACCCAGAGGTGTATAAAAAGCTGGGAGGGGGTGGTCTGATTTCACCTTCTTGGGTAGTACCTAAAATTGCAAAATTAATAATATGAAAGTGATAATAAAAAAGGAAGCTTTTGGTAAAGTTAATACAAAAATTTAAATAAATTTTTGTAAAATTATTGGAACTTTGTGAAACTTTTTTAAATTCATGGCAACATTTCATGAAAATAAAAGGTAATTCCCAAACATGGATACAAATTTCCTGAAAAATAAAGAAAATTGCATGAAAATTGCTCTGAAATAGAAGAAATTAAAGAAAAATTCCAAAAATTTACAGAAAAGTTAGCTGGAAATGTAGCAAAAATTACAAAAATTTAGCGAAAATTACAGAAATTGACCGAAAGTTAAAGAAATTGACCAAAAACTGAAGATTTTGTTTCTCTAGGAAGAAAGTAACAACCAAATTTGGCTCATGATTTTACTTTATATATACTCATTTTTACAGTTTTTTTCCCTAATACGTAATGTAAAGCTTATTGTACATTGGTATATCCTGCTATTTACATTTTACATACAAAATTTCGCCCAAGGGGTAAGTTGCCCCATCTGACCCTCACTGAATACGCCACTGCATAAGGTTACTAGGTCTATACAAAAAAATTACAATGAAAAATGATGCTCTCACAGAATAACACACCTTTTGAAATTCACAAGAAATATGGAAAATATTGGTAAATTGAATCTTACAGTATATGCAAAAACAAATATCTTTATGTTTATTCATGTGCATTAAGAGAATAACAAGGCTAATATTGGACAGAGAAACCCCTTTTGGACACCTTAATTCAATTTAAATTACCATTAAATGAAATACTGCTTTTTCATGGACCACAAAATTTGATCCATTTGATGTCGGTCTATTTACAGTAAATTTTATTAAGAAAGTTCAATTCAAAATTTGTATAATTTCCACTCCAGCAACAATTTTTTAATGATTTAAAATCAATCAAGCAAGCAATGTCACAATATTTTCAAAGCCAATGCTTTTAAAAATCTAGCAGAGGTCATATCTTTAAAATACCCATTTTAAAAAAGAAAAAATATACTTAACATTATATATATGTAACATTCCTATCATTGTTATTAGGATTTTTGAACAAATGCTGTATTAGGATATTCATGTCAGAAACAAAATCACCACAATCGAACCCACAGCTATTTCTATGCAGCATAATTCTTTAAATGAAGGCCCATAAACTTATATGAAACCCAACGATGTTCCTGACTGAATTATGCATTTGTTAATTGTGTGACTCACCCCTACACCTCCAGACAAGGTGATTCATTGCATCAAAGTTCGTGGACAAAACATGTACATTGACGCACCCCTCAGTCACTTCAGTGACTTGACATTTTTTGTGAAATGACTTACCCCAAATCAATCACCTTTATACAATTTAAAGTCAATGGGT
Source organism: Chiridota heheva (assembly GCA_020152595.1). Taxonomy (NCBI): domain Eukaryota; kingdom Metazoa; phylum Echinodermata; class Holothuroidea; order Apodida; family Chiridotidae; genus Chiridota; species Chiridota heheva. The sequence continues at coordinate 2,427,357 of JAIGNY010000832.1, forward strand.
CTCAAGTAAATTGACTCAACCCAGAGTCACTGTGGTGACTGACAATTTGGTACAATGACGCACATGTTAGTCACTATTTCATATGTCAATGACTCACCTTTGACTGACATTACTGGGGGGTAGTAGGAGTGAGTCATACAACTGACAAATGCATTCAAGTAACTAACATTTGTACAATTTACCAATGACCAACATTTGTACAATTGACCAATAACCAACATTTGTACAATTGACCAATAACCAACATTTGTACAATTTACCAATAACCAACATTTGTACAATTTACCAATAACCAACATTGGTACAATTTACCAATAACCAACATTGGTACAATTTACCAATAACCAACATTTGTACAATTGACCAATAACCAACATTTGTACAATTGACCAATAACCAACATTTGTACAATTTACCAATAACCAACATTGGTACAATTTACCAATAACCAACATTTGTACAATTTACCAATAACTAACATTTGTACAATTTTCCACACAGAAATTGATAATACACCTCAGGCTAGCTTTAATATATCCACAATAAAATACCACTGAGAAGCTGGAATAAACTGCACAAACACAACAGTCACATTGTTTTAATGAGTAATATCAGGGATGTTTCCAACAAATTAATCCAAAGTTCATTACTCCTACAAACTTCCGGGCAAAAAGTTTTTAACACAAATGCTATAAGCAAACAAATATAGGCATTCCAATACAAAAATAAACTGTATCCAGGATAGAAGGGCAAACATTTTTTACATTATTTCTGACAGTCCCCACAGTTTCAACATTTCTAACAGATCAACAGTTCTCACGATCAACGAACTCCAAACTGAATTCAAGGATCATTGAGAGAACCACGTTTTGATCTTTTGCCTATAGTCAAAAACGACTTCTAGTTATGAACTGACACATTTGACAGAGTTCATCATCCAATTGTTGTGCTATTAACCTGTTGTTTTCGATGCCTCATACCTTACATTCCAGCAGGGAGCAGATTTAGGAACGAGTCTGTCTTTTAAAATTTATAGCTACACGTTCTTAGTCTTCCAAAGCATACACACATGTACTAGCTACACACTAAGCTGTTTTTAGACATTTCTGTTATTATATCCCCTAGGTGGTAAAGAATTTTCAACCTTGGCTTTTTTTCCTGGGATAACAAGTACAATGCCCTAATCAACTTGACCCTTGACCTTTTTCACCTCCGGAGAATGAGATTTGTGAGAGGGAAAGAGAAGGAAAATTCCTTTTGCCAGATTTCTACAAGAGAGTTTGAAGCAGCGAGTTGATCTGGGGTGAACCGCAAAACTCAACTTTAAAGTCGTATAGAGTTTCTATTTATAAGATTCCGGGCGGTTATAATCACGTGGGAAAAATGGAATTCGTGGAAAGAATTTTTTTTTTTCTCATTAGATTTCTTGAGTGAGTAACAGTATATGTGGTAAATATGTTCTCTAAAAATCTACCCCCAACATGTTATTTTATTTCATTTATTTGTTTCTTCACAACATTCAAAACAAACAATGATAAGAATATATCTTTATAAGAATATAATATGATAAAGAATAAACATATAACAAAAATACAGAAAGTAGTGAAAGGAAGTGCCCTGAAAAAGCTTTATAGCTTAACGATTAGGGAACTCCCTCTAAATAATAAGATAACATGACCTAATATACTTGCAGTATATACATAGAATAGAGAGACAACAAAATAAGAAAAACAAAAAACCCAAACCCTGAATCCTCAGCCCCACATTACACACATGACTTGGCCCTGCAGTAGCCAAATCCACAATACCTGGCTCTTCACAACAAGTTCCATTGTGTGAATATAGATATAGATGATTGGGAGTGTACGTGTAATTACTGATGCATAAAAGGTTTCTTAATTGCTTCTAGCAGAATCTAAAAGTCATACCCACCGAAATGGAGGTTCTGGCGGGTGAAAAGACTGAAAATTTGTAGCGAGGATTGGGTGTAATGTTTGTCACAATTTTTCGTGGGAAGATTTTGGACATTAAAATAATTCTAATTATACAATTTCCCACGGATCTGAATATAGGTGTCAAAATTCTCCTGCAAAAAATCATGACAGAAAAAATATGAATGTAGTAAATATATCTTTATAAGATTCCCCCTTGCGGCATTTAATGTACAATTCAAGGTGATACACCCACCAGGGCGAAGCACTTCTGTGAAGGCATGGTCCGTAGCCATCTCCAGTTGGAGTAATACTTCAAAAACTGCCACATTCACCTTCATATAGTCTGGGGTTCTTCATATCTGACCGAGGTTGAATTGCTGTAAACAATACACTTTCATTTGGATTGCTGGTATATGGAGGAAAAGTCATCTTTCTTCATATTTCATCATTTCTTGCAGAGTTTGAATTAATTACAAAATTTCCCCACGGTTCTGAATAAATGTGTCTTACCATGAAAATTCATGACAGATATAATATTAATTGAGTAAATACAGACTTTATTCGCTTCCCTCTTAGGCAATTTAATGTACTATTCATTGCACAATTATATGGGGAACATTTTTAGAGCACATATTTACCATATATACAGTTGCTTACTCAAGAAATCTATCAATATAATAATAATTCCTGTTTTCCCAGCAGTTTTTACCGCCAGAACCGTAGATTGTCTGATTTCTTTGAGTAAAGTCAAATATCAACTCATAACAATGTGGAAAACAACATGCAAGAAAATAGACTGTTTTTATTAAACAAACAAATATGTTCAATTTGAACAGACAAAACACTTTTTTATTTGAAAATCTACATTTCTTTAAGTAATATCAGATTCAGCAATGAACCACAAATGACAATGGTTGGTTGTTGGTTTTCCAAGCAGGAGTTGTAATGTACTCAAACAAACAGTTTGTGGTGGATTCTGGTGTTTCATTAATTCCGCCTGAATAATATTCACTACATTTGCTTCTTTTTTTTTTCTTTCTCAAAATAATGGATCGTTTTTGTTTTATTTTATAACAAATTCTTTAAAATCAAGATTGACATTTTTTTGGTTTTCTTTATTTTCGGCATAGATGCTTGGAGAATTTCAGTAATATTGTAGTACATGCAGACTATCACTAACCTTATTCTTGCTTCCACCTTATACTGTGGATTTAGATTGGTAAGATGCTTAGTACGACATGCTTTCACAGCTTATCTAGCTTACTATTCCAAATCATTCACACAGTAAGAACAGTCCCAAATACAAACTGTAAATCTCATGCTTTATCAGAATTAAAATTTGTTTCTTCAATTTCTCAGAACTTTTATTTGGGGATCTAGTCAACCTATTATAAACCCTTTACATTGCAAAAATAAGTTCTAAGATACTGTAATAAGCTTACAGCAAAGAACATGTTGCAGGTACTGTAGGTGACTTAAGAAGGCTTATCACTGTAACCCTTTAAAGCCAGGTCACATTATTTATGGGCTGAGGTTGCAGTACCAGTAGGCAATAAATCAAACAGACAAACTAGCTTAGCTTTATAACACACCTACAGTAGCCTAGCCCTGATGGAGCAGCGTATGAGCAACTACCTGGTGCAACAGAAGCTCTAGACACCCAGCAAGGTACGTGCTTTATTTCATTTCATTTCGCACAAAGTGTAGACATGTGGCGTATATCCTTGTGAGATGAGGGTATACTGTATATCCCCTCCTCCACCCCCCCACACACTTTTTGGTGAACACTATACATAAAAAAAATTGCACAGTAAGATTTAAAAAAATTGCAATTATCACCCCACATTTGTGTACAGATCTACTCCACTGATGTAGATGTATATATATTCCCAACTTATTTTACTTGTCCTTTTTGCTCAACGTAACACATCTATGAGTGTTTTGACATACACTTAAGAAGTAGAACAAGCTGAAAACTTCCAAGTTCCTTTGCACAATTGAATTACTATATTGTATATGAGCACCAATAGCATCTGATTAAAAGTCAATCACAGATAGGGATGCATTGGATCCAAATTTGTGGATGCGGCCAGAACTGGATTTGGCCGGATCTTAGATGAAATCCAGCGGGATAAAATACGGCCGAACCACATATTTCCAATACAAAGAAGATATCATTAACTAAATAAATTATGCATGAGGGTGAATATTTCAAGTGAAGTATACAATTTGTTAAAAGGTGTAACAATGCTGTAAGAGATTAAATAATCTCGGTAAACGTTATTCAATGAAATTAACTACAACATTAATGTTTTGAATGATTGCTTGATACATGTAAATGCGTTCGTTGGAAAAATAGTGCACACTTCCTTTGAAGTTTATGCTAAAACTGAAAGCCACATTTTAAAAAAAACAGGCCAGATTTTTAGAATGATCCAGCCGGATTTTCGGGCAAATCCGGCCGGCCGAAACCGGAACCAGATTTTTGTCACTATCCAGCCAGAAAGTCCAGCCCGACCGGATATCTGGTGCATTTCTAATCAAAGAAGTTGATTCAAAGTTGCAAAAAACCCACTACAAAAACAATCCATGCACTAATTGAGTGAACATGGGCAAACATACTGGTGCAGGGAGGGAATACTAATTGACTGAGAACATGGGCAAACATACTGATGAGGGGAGGGGGGTACTAATTGACTGAGAACATGGGCAAACATACTGATGAGGGGAGGGGGTACTAATTGACTTAAAACATGGGCAAACATACTGATGAGGGGAGGGGGGTACTTTTTGTTGAAACCCTATGACAATGTTTTCGCACAATTAAATTGAGGCAAAACAATGGTTATAAATAAAACCACCTTTGACTGAAAATATGGAGCGATGATAATTTCTTTGGGCTTTCAGAATTAATAAGCCCAAATATATTTTTCCAAGGCTCCCAGCCTATTTGAACAAGTTGCCTGCTCCATGCCTGCTACTTTTGCCTTAGCAGTGTCATCCACAGACTTGTGTAAAACAAGTTAACTGTGAATTACCACTACTGCAGGCAAATCGGATGTTTGCGTACAATTTTGGCAGTTTTCTGGTGCATGCACAACTCTTCATGTAAAAACTCTCTGGACATTTTGTCCAAAATTAAAATGTGAACAACATCATCATATAATGCTTTTAAAAAAGACCTTAAGGGCAACTTCTGAAATTACCTAATGTGTAATTAAACTTTTTTATTTTTGATAGAATTCCCCACGCACTTAAATTGTTTCATTAAAACTGTGACAATTTCTTCATCACATCTTAAAAATAGATACGTAACATTGATCAGTTCACTGGCCTGTATCATGAACCAATACACCACGCTCAATAAACATTCATATTCCACAGCATGAGGTGCACAAATAAAATTGATTGATGCTCTGAATGAACTTTTCTAAACAAATAATTAGAGGATGGTACAGTAAGAGCTACAATAACAACATTCTTAATACGTAAATGTACAAGCAACCAGGGCCGTAATTCTCATCCAGAAAGTATATATGTGTGTGTGTGTGTATGTGAAGGGGGGGGGGAGCAATGGGGAGGGGGTGTAGGGGACTGTGACATGGCTTCTTATCCAAAAGTGGGAGGGAGGACAAGAGGCAATTTGTTCCCTGGTCCCCTGGGAATTGCAGCCCTGCTAGCAACTTATAAAAATGTATTTCATTTCTTAATAGAAAGATTGTTAAATTCAAGGTATTGTAGAACAGTTACAAATTTTGTGAAAAGCTGAGATACAGTACCCGATTAATTGAGGGAATGCTGGCAAAATGAGCAAACTTGGACAGAGTAGAAAGCTGAGATATTGATTAATTGAAGGAATGCTGGCAAAATGAGTAAACTTGGACAGAGTAGAAAGCTAAGATATTGATTAATTGAAGGAATGCTGGCAAAATAAGCAAACTTGGACAGAGTAGAAAGCTGAGATACCCGATTTATTGAAGGAATGCTGGCAAAATGCGCAAACTTGGACAGAGTAGAAAGCTGAGATACCCGATTTATTGAAGGAATGCTGGCAAAATGAGCAAACTTGGACAGAGTAGAAAGCTGAGATACCCGATTAATTGAAGGAATGCTGGCAAAATGAGCAAACTTGGACAGAGTAGAAAGCTGAGATACCCGATTAATTGAAGGAATGCTGGCAAAATGAGCAAACTTGGACAGAGTAGAGTGATGCTGGTGAAATTGAAGGCAATAATACATGTAATTACCACAAACCCAATTGTACAGTAGCTTCCAACCACAACCACCCCTGGTTATTAATGTGGTGAAATGTGAAACCTACTTTAAATCAGTCAAGCCTATCTATCATACTCTTTCATGTTTTTATCTTCTCCTGTACAGTGTTGCAGACCACTTTAATGGTTTGACCCTTGACCTTTTTTCCGACCTCCTCCCCAGTCTATTTCTATGCTGTCAGTGATTCAATTTAGAACCAATCATCCACCTGTATTAATTTTCAGCTATCTGCCTTTTAAAGGATCACAAATTTTGTAATATAAAACTTTTAACCTTTCAATTAAAGCTCACAAAATTATACAAAGCTTAAAAGATAATTATTTCATATCCATTTACGATGATCAATATTCAAAGGATTTTCCTTCATCTACAGCAACGATGTTGCGAGTTACAAAGAGTGCATGGTATGTGAACTACAAATTCACATCACTAAAACAATTTTGAATGTATGTAGCTTGTCAACTGTATAATAGAGGGCAGCATTACAGCTTGAAATTCTTTTAAGCCTCATTCCAAACCAAATGTTACTGAACTGATTCAATTGACTTTGTAAAATGTAACTTGAATATAAATTTGGCCTCAAAAACGAAAATAAATATATTCAAAAAGGGTTACCGACTATGAAAGTAAACTGACATTTGGGCATTGTTTGTCTACTGCTGTACGTTACTCACTCAAAATGCTCCTTCTTAGTGTCAACTGACTGCAGTAAAAAAGCCAACACCATGTTCATGTACATTGGAAATGAGGGCAGTGGTAAAATATACACAGAAGGAAAGGTAAAGTAGGGTTGAGCTACTGAAAACCATGAAATAGTCAACACTGGTATTACAAAATTGATTATTTTGCAACTTTATGGGGTTTTCAGGCCTGAAGAAATGTAATGTCAGCAGCTGAACAACTTTGCCAATTCTGAAGTAAAATCCACTGTGGTTTAAAGATCTGTGGGTAGGTAGCAACAGCTTGATCATGATGGGAAGAAAATATAGCCTATAAACCATGAAAATAGCAACAAATTTCACCCAAATCAATTAACAATTGAATGTTTTACAGCATTTTGATATTGTAGGGCCTTATTATAATAAATTATACATATTTTATTGAAATTTTGTGACATAGATGCAGGAAACCTATGAATTTCCTTATGTTAACTTATTGTTTTTCAATCCTTCACCAAAGTTATTTGAAAGGAAGGGGGATTGAATATGACAAAGTGGTCTTGAATCTCTATCATCAGACATGTGAGTGATGATTTATAAAAGTAGATAAAATTGATCAATTTTCTTTTCAAAATAGCTAAGTAATGTGTCAATTATGCATAAAATAAGTAAAATTAGCTTGGAAAATAGCTGAAATCAGCTAAATACAGTATCTGAAGTCCCACATGCTGAAATTTATTAATTTTCTCATCAAAATAGCTAAGTTTTGTCAATTATGCATAAAATGGGTGAAATTAGCTTGGAAAATAACTGAAATCAGCTAAATAGCTAAAATCTCACATTCTGAAATTGATCAATTTTCTCATCAAAATAGCTAAGTTTTGTCAATTATGCATAAAATGGGTGAAATTAGCTTGGAAAATAACTGAAATCAGCTAGATAGCTGAAATCTTACATTCTGAAATTGATCAATTTTCTCATCAAAATAGCTATTGTCAATTATGCAGAAAATAGGTGCAATCAGCTAAATAGTTACAATTAGCTAAATAGCTGAAGTCTCACATGCCAGCATCAATCAACATTTACATGTAGCAGGAGCATACAGTGTAGTGATTTTCAATGACTGAAATTTAGGACAGAAATTTCTAGAATTACGTGACTCTTCTTATGTACGTAAAAAAGTTAAAAAAACTATCACTGTGTGCTTGGTATATTCGTCGTAGTATCACACTAGCATGTAACATTATAAACACATGTGTACAGCTAATACACTGATAACATTATAACTGATTGCGAGGAAAATATTTTCCTCCGGGCATGTTAATAGAGTAACGGCGGGATAAATCGGGGAGGGAAATATTATCATTACCTCCTCTATCGGGATTGATAGAAACTGTTTTCCCGTTTTTTCATAAAGAAAATTAAGTGAATAAATGTCATAAAATCATATTTTTTGTCTTTCATTCTTAATAATTTATATTAAAAACAACTTATTCAAACAAAATTCAAGTAAGTTTCAGCATTTGGCAAGCACACATGAAGATAGTTATCACTTGGTCATTCATAAACTAACTTTGAACTCACAATGTATATACACTCACGCCCCAGGCCCAATAATTAACCGGCAAAACTTTTTGGTGACGGGTTGTCAAGTTGCAAAATAATGGACTAACTTGTGCAGTACGTAATTTGCATAGGCCCAGGTATGGTGGCAGGTGGGGAATCCCAATTTCTTTCAACGTAGATGGATTACTGGTAATAGTTTGATTGTGTGTGTGTGTGAGATTGTAAGCAGCTTTGGGAATAATTACGGAGAGTTTTTATCGGTGGTGCTTTGATAAATGAATTAAATACAAGCCTGTTGCGAAGTACATGTAAATATAATGTGATTTACATGACTTTTTGACTTCCGATTTCGTACGGGTACTTATGTGAGAGCTGGTATACCGCCCAAGCCTAATCACGACATGTCGATTATCGTGATATCGCAATATCTCTTATCCCACGACATGAAATATGCCTCTCGCGACATATCGTGATACCAAAGACTAATAGTAATACCAAAAACTAATAGTAACATTCAAATAAGAAAATTTGTGCAACTAGGCTAGGCTACTTCGTACGTTACAATTCTAACGTTATGGTATTAAATCTGTAAGTCAAGTTTAGGCCATTAAAAACATGCAAAAAATTTGTAAAACTTAAAAAAAAAAAAATGTTTAAATGGTGCTCAGTCACCCCACACTGGCATGCTCTGATTTAAATTGGCAATAAGAACGAAAAATTGGCCCATACCATGCCTCTCAGGCTCTCACTTTGATGAATCATCGACAAATTGGCTGAATTACCAAACACGTGCGGGTGTGTGATGAACGTAATAGTCACGCTATCATGTCGTTTGCTAGATCTGCAAAACATTTTTTCTTGCATTCATCATAAAAGAAGTAACGTTAGTGACATTAACAATTTATCATGCGTAAGTTTTCTTGAAAAGTATCGAGATATACCAATATATCGTATACCTATGATAACGCGCGCTATTTTATTTTGGCCCATTTTCATATTATCTCAACCTGTCCGTAAACCTATGATAAGTTTTGTGTGCTATTTTATTTTGGCCCATTTTCACATTATCTCAACCTGTCCGTATACCTATGAGAGAGACATTGACACAAAAGGTAAATTCCAAACAACACAAGATACAAATATAAGTAGCATACCCAAGGCTAGTAAAGCCATTTTGATCAAATTCTTTGTGGTATTTCTTGAAGGTAAACCAAAATAATCATTTATGATGAATTTCTTATCAAGCACTTCTTTAACTGATAATAGAAAACACTGTAAAAACACTGTAAAAACAAATGTACTGAATTTTTGAAATTCTACTGAAAAGTGGGCCCCCTGTTCCCAGGGAATTACAGTCCTGAACTAAACACAGACCCTAAGTTCATTATTTGTCAATATATTTGAACTAATGAATATTTAATTGAGCTGACTATATGAGCAGTTTCCTGATATTGGTATTTTGTTCTGAAATAAATACTGGAAGGTTTATTTCTGATCAAGTTTAGAAATAGTATTAACTATTAAACTCATCCTTTCAAATTAGTGAGGATTTCATTGTAATTCTCAAGTAATTTATGGCCAATTGAAGCCAAGACTGTACATAGACTGTACTGAAAATTGATTCCAATACTGCAGCTCCTCTCATGCATGGTGCAATAGTCTAAATATGTAATGAGGATGAAAAGACACTAATAATTTACGATTGTGCCATTTGTCGTAATCAATGTGAACCCAGAGAGACACTGACACAAAAGGGCAATTGCAAACTACACACGATACAAATATAAATAGCATACACAAGGCTGGTAAAGCCATTGGCTATATGTATAACAACAAATTTTGATCAAAATTCTTTGTAATATTTCTTGAAGGTGAACCAAAATAATTATTAATAATGAATTTGTTATCAAGCACTTCTTCAATTGATTATAGAAAACACTGCCAACTTTGCTACAAATTACGGTAAAACAAGTTTACAAGGCAAGGAATTTGTATTTAACTTGCTACCTACTCTTGGGCCCATGCAGAGCCTCATAAGGCTTTAGTAAGGTGTTACTGACTGAACTGGGGGAGGGGGAGGAAGGGGGGAGGCCTGAGGGGACATACCAACATACTTTAACATCTTATCCACAAATAAAACTCCAGGTAAATTACATTTATTTGGGACAGCCCAAATTTAATGTTTTGCATTTTTAAAATTTGAACACAAAGTCTCTTGTATGTCAATCATTATAGCCACATTTGATGTATCACTTTTCCCTCCTCTTCCCAATCTACAATTTATACTACTCATTTACATGATACGAACAATAGCATGTGCATACTCAATGCTTAAGTATTACCTCATAGTATTTATAAGCCAAGACCCCTACATTGAAGATGGCTCAAAGTGTACAGCCTACTCTTCTTACAAATTTTGCCAGGGGTGAGGGGATCAATAGTCCATTACCCCCTCCCCCTCTACTCTTGTAAGAATTTATTACACTACTCCTCATTCTTTCAACCTAACCTTGGTAAATTAATGTTTCCAAATATGTCATCAATACTATTTTTAAAATGCTTGCTGTGGGAACAATGCATTCTATTTTGAAGAGCCCCTTGTTAAAATGTTAGCAATACATCCTTGCCTACACTGTGTGATAGGACACTGCACATGAAAACTAGCTGAACAGCACTGTGAATCATTGAGATAGGCCTCAGAATGAAGTGGCTCTCAAGTGTCAGGAAAAAACACTTTCAATGATTTAAGATTACTGTACAGCATTCTAAGAGCTTGAGTCACAACTCATCATTGCTGGGAACAACGACTCCCTGATATGACAGAGATAAAATGTGTTATTGTAGCCTGACATTCCAAATTAGGAGAAACAAAGGTAAAATTGATAATAAAAAGATTTTACATTAAGTATGAATGAAACCAAGAGTTGGAGACTTCATCAGGGAAAAGAAATGATGGGTTCAAAGATTAATAAAGGGAGATTCTCCCCCCCTTTCTTTCATGTACCTCTGGTGCCATGATTGTATTACAATATGACAAGTGTACAGTGTGCCTTTCTCTTCTCTACTTTGCTCTCAAGTGAAATATAAACAATCATTACATGTATCTAATAAGTATGGTCTTGTGTTTTACCTTTAACTTACATGCAGTCAGTGGGTTCACTATAGGGGCAGCAGAATAACCCCGTTGTAGTCTTTGTGCCCTCAAATTGATGAAGATTGACTAAACATTTTATTATATTTTCATTTTTAATTTATTAAATACAAAGAAGATAAGTTCCCATATTCTTTAGAAATTGCACAAAGGTAAACAAAAGCAAAAGTAAGCTTACTTGTGAAACAGTGTTCCATGAAATAATATGTTCATATTATACCTTAATTTACAGCACAATAAAACCTAAGGAGACATAAAGTCTTGATACAATCATTATTTCATATGATAGAGGATAAACATATTTAAGGAAACATACAGTCTGATACAGTCATTATTTCATATGATAGAAGATAAACATCTTAAAGGAAACATAGTCTGACATAGTCTGATACAATTATTATTTCGTATGCTGCCAAACACAGTAAGTCAAAATCTTATTCCCATCTCAAGTTATTTATGTTTGAAGTTGACACATGAGGGCTGCCATTTTGTTCAATTCTGTATTGAAATATTGTGCATGATGACATAATTTCCCCAATAGGGACATAAGGAATTTAATGTATTTCTTTATAAATGTGATTAAAGTTTGTATTCCAAAATGATGTGACACAAACTTTTAACAGATTATTTTGTTAATTTCATGTGTACACAAAAAAATCCTTGACACTTACATAAGAATTTTTTTTCTTTTCATCTTGAGGTAGATTATAAAAAATTAAAAAGCATTCCAACATCCTGCTGGGCTGATGACATCATAATCTGCATGTTTATAAATCAAAATGGCAGCTCTGATAGTACTATTTAGTGGTAGCATTAAAGTGTTTAATAATGATACAAATTATGTTAGATTGCTTAAGGGGGTATGAAACTTGGTCAGAAAAATTTATTTTTAATTCTATCATCATATGAAATAAGGATTATGTTAGACTTTATGTCTCCTTTGAGTACTCACTTTTGCCAGTTTATTGTATTGCTTAAAATATGTAGTGAATTGTTTCACAACCTATTGAAAGTCAATTATACATGTAGCTTTAATTAGGATGTAACTGGCAGTATTTACTGAATGACATTGCTTGCAACATTAATATACTTATAGTACAGTCACACTGGCCGTACTGTATATACCCACCATTCTTTCCTATTGGGGCAATGTCAGCCTTGTTTCACACCATATGCTTAAAGAACAAAATGGACTTTCAATAAATACCACATACTTCTTTTACAACAAAGCTTACCCACTTTGTAAACAGGTATTGTATGACATTATTTCATTTACAATAGTAAAGGACCAAGGGTGGGTACTACATGTTAGCAGGGACACACTGCTATACTCTTAGTATAACTATACATCTTGGGTATGAATAGGCCTATAGGCATTTTCCTTGAGATCTGATATGGTATGAATAAGTGATTGTTGTAAAATACCAAAATGAATATTATAGCAGTGCATAAAATGCAAATTTGCATAACTCCAAAGACATTCTTTAATACAGATGCCTCATCAGGCCTTTTATTGAGACACTGAATTTAAACACACACAAAAAAAAAAGACCAAAAAAAACGGAATAAAAAATAATAATTTAAATTATTCCTGAATTTAAACAAAAACCAAAAGTATGAATATCTCACCCAAATATTTCCTCCCTGCTGGATATGCTTTCACATGCTGTACATAAGTAAACATATAACTTCACAAACATATAAATAAAACATACTCAAATGAAGAATCAACTTACTTTCTCCAGTTTGATGAACGAATAATCGCAGGGTGACTTGTGGATATCATTCCTGGATATTCCATTTGCGGCTCACTCATCTCCGACTTGGCCATCTCGTGTTCTCGCGAGCCTGGCATGTCGTGCTCTTGCGAGCCTGGCATGTCATGCTCTTCCGAGCCTGGCATGTCATCCTGGTTGCCCTGCTCTTGTGTACCCGAGACGTCACCTTCGCCAGACATCTTGTTGAGCAAACAATCCTTCCTCTGGTCAACGACAACCTACCAAGTAATCCTGCCTCTAGTCTACGACGTACCTCAGTAGTTGTTTTAATGCATGACGTTTATTGTGCCTGGGGAGAGCCGAAAAATGATTAATCATTACACCCTGCTTCTCAATGAGAATGCCTTCCTGTGATAATGTGCTCTGTAGCATTGCATGGTTTTTTACTTGTGATGAACTGAACTGTAGAAAGTAGTGATAAATGATATGATCTTTTAAAGGAATATGCCAACATCATTCACCTTAAAAAAGGAAGTCAAACAAACATTTACCATTATTGACCATTTCAAAGAGTGTATGAATGTATCAGAAAATATGAAATGAAAAATTCACTCTTTAGGTTGTTGGTTGATGATTAAAGGAGACCAAGTTCAATATTCTAGCTTGATATATGATAGCGAATTAGAAAATGAACCAACTACCAAAAACCATATTTAAAATCAAGCTTAAAGTAACACGGATGCTGCCATTTTGTCTAATATTGTGTTGAAATCATGCCAATGATGACATTTTTTGCCCTATGTGTTAAGCACGCAATGATAGTTTTTTACAATTCTCTTTGAAATTTTCTTTGCAAAATGCTTTGACATGAAGTTCTAAGGGCTTGTATCGTTAATACCAAATAAAATAAAAATTCATAGACCCATGCAAAGGAAAAATGATTTCTTAAAAGATACAAAATTTGAAACAGATTATAAAGATTAAAATACATTCATATTCTAATCTGCACTGGGTGTGTGGTATCATTTTTATAGGGCGTATGAACAAAATGACAGCTTCCATATAAATTTTATTGACAGAATTGATGTTTTAATAAATTATAAAATATATGCTAAATTGTTTTGTACTAAGTAATATTTCTTCAGATGACTTATAATTATTATTTGTATCATATTAAATGAAGAAATGTCTCCTCTAACCTCTATTTCACGATCCATATTCAACGAAAGAATGTTTCAAACTCTATTTTATGTCATAAGAATAAACAATCCCATTATGTGAATGACTTAAGGCAAAGCAATCAATTTCTCATCAACATTTTCCACATACCGTCTTGCCGGAATATACACTACTTCATTAATCATGCAGAAGGTATGTCATGCAAATGCCTGAATTTGAGTAGAGCTCATTTACTTGTTAAGTTGTTCTAAATGAGTCCATAGGAACTTTGACCTACAGAAAGTAACTTAAAGCATTTTGAATATTATTATTTTATTTTTTTTATATATATATATATAACCATTATTCTCAAGTAATTTATGTCAAAATGTTTTTGAACAAAAACATCAATGTCAAGTCAATGTTACATTGTTCACATTAGTAAGAGGGATGGAGGGAGTCCTTTTATAAGAATTCCCCATTTAAAATATCACAAAGGGGAGAATGTCCAATTGCTTTAGCACATGAAATGTAAATCTCAGCACAGATTAGTCGATCAAACCAATATTTTTCGCTTAAATTTCAATTCCTAGTGTGAACAGTTTTTACAATACATTAATTTTTTTCTTTCTAGACCAACCATTTTGCCACAAATATAGACAATAGATGAAACTCTTCACCATGAAAGGGAAGAAACTGAAAAGAGTTTAACACATGAGTGGTGCAAGAAGCAAATGCTGATGGAAGGTGCATATCATGGAAGGAGGGGGCATAGATTTGAGTAATGAGGTCTTTTATATTCCTTACCAGACCTGGACAAATTCTACAGGTCTGTCGGTTATAACCGCGGGAAAAACGGGAATTTGCAGGATGAATTTTTTTATGTAGATTTCTTGAGTAAACAACAGTATATGTGGTAAATAAGTGCTCTAAAAATGAATGTGATGTAATTGTGCAATGAATAAGTACATTAAATCCTGAAAGAGGGAAGTGTGTAAAGGTGAATTTACTACATTATTTCTGCCACTATTTTTAGTGGGAAGATTTTCGACACCTTTGTTCAGAACCGTGGGAAATTTGATAATTAATTCCCACTATGTTCCTTTAAAGGCCTTTTTATTACAAATAGAACTCAGGATGTGTGCATGGGAGTTATTGTTGCAGAGATCACAAAAGGTAGAGCTGCAAAATATATGTCTGATGGAATTATATCAGTATTAGGAATATTACATTATCAAAATAATCTTTTTCAGATGATTTCAATTGAAAAAATTCAAATCCTTTAATGTCAATAATAATATATCAGTAATAATCAGAAAAAAATTGTGAGAAATCAACAATATCCAAGATGTAAAATACAGCAAAACCTCTTCTGCTTCCCAGAATACATTTGTGCTTGCGGAGTAGTACCCAATAGAAGCTGTATATATGATGAATAGCTAAAACAACAATTACGTTAAATGATCTTGTTTGTGAAGATAAAACAGGATGTAAAGGCCCCATTAAAGGTTAATTTAATATCCACCATGAAGAACATTCTTCCATTCTGATGGAAGAATGTTATTGTGCCACAAGGCATGATGGTATTTGTCATTTATTATAAGTATTTCATGAGATGAGCAATGTAACATAATATCTGTACTGTACATAGCTCAATCGTTTAATGTTAAATGTCTATGGTCTAACTTTATGACTTTTAGTATGTAGACTTTTAAGCTGTAATCTGTTCGAAAACAATCATCTTGTTTGCTTTGAAGGTAGGAGCATGAAAATATCAGTTTCCTGTTATGAGCAATTCAGCTATACATACATAGGTACAAACATAGTGTTCAGAGAACCAGGTAGGGTTCCTGTGAGAATGTCTTGTCTAATTAGAAATTTATAATGATAATATTGTCCTAGTGCTTTTCTATGCAAACATAATAAAGCAGTTTAACTATGTAAAATGTTTAGGCTCACAACTGCAGATACTTCACATGAGAGAGGGGGAAGGGGGAGGAGGGGGAGGGGGGGATTTGATTTTTGTCCCAACAAAGCTATAACAAATATATGAGGCACTTATATTCAAAACATTTTGTACAGGGGGAAGGGTGGTTAAAAGACAATTTTGCCAAATTATTAAACATTTTGGAAAATTATTTCATAACAATTGAGGAAAATATTGAGAGAAAAAAGGAATTAAATGCCCCCAAAATTGCAGAAAATTTTCCGATGATGCAGGAAATTTCTCAAAATTTGAAGCAAATTTAAATGAAGATGAAGGAAATTTCTCGAAAATTCATAATATTCCCATTAAGTGTGCAAGCTCTTTCCTTTCAGTATGCTATCATGAGGTATTAAAAATATGCCCAACGTGCATCAGATAGAGGCATTATATTACACTTGCACATGTTGGTAATGTAATTAGATCGTAGCTGTGCCAGGACAAGCAAATAATGATATCATATTAGGTTGCCCTTGCTCTGGCGAGGCGTGTGATGTGCAACCGTCGATTTTGGCCAAAATCGGTGGTTGCAGTGCATACTGAACGGAAAGCGGAGGTACAAGTCATGCAAATTTGTCGTTGTGCCAACTTAATCATGCACACATAAAAAATACAGTAGATGAAGGGAATGTGACTCTGTACATCCTGCTCTGATTTCTGACCACCAATTAAGAGGGCAGCTGTCCCATTTTCACAAAGTTGATTTAAGACTGTGGTTGGTATCTATGTCAGAATCAACAGTTCAACTTCACACAGAGGCATAGGAAGTAGGGAGCAGGGGGAAAGCTGTCCCCCTGAGTAGATTTCACCTTCCCAGTTTCATGCTTTCTGCCCAATTGGGAGGTAAAATTGGGAAATTCTCAATATAAAATGGGAGAAAATTTTGTTAATTATTAAAAAATTTGGTAAATTTTTCCCAGAATTGGTCAAAACCTTCTGAAAACTGGCCCAATTTTCTCGAAAAGTGACCAAAGATTTCCCAAAACTGGCCAAAATGTCTCAAAAACTGACCAAAATTTCCCGAAAACGACAAAATTTTCAGAAAAACTGGCCAAAATTTATCCAAAATTGGTAAGAATTTCCCAAAAATGAAAAAAAGTTCTCCAAAACTCCCCAAAATTTCTAAAAATAGAGGAAATTTTCTGAAAATGAAGAAAATCTCTCTGAAATGGTAGAAAATTGAAGGGGATTTCCCGAATATCAGCACCTTTTTATGTAAATTTGTTCATTTACCAGTGTAAGTTTTCCACTTGTCACCGGAATTTTTTTTGGTTTTTTCCCCCTCCCCTCCTAAGATGGGACTCTTCCTATGCCCCTGCTTTAACAAATTGTGACAGAGGGTTTTTAAAAACAAT
The DNA here is from genome assembly GCA_020152595.1 of Chiridota heheva. NCBI lineage: Eukaryota > Metazoa > Echinodermata > Holothuroidea > Apodida > Chiridotidae > Chiridota > Chiridota heheva. The sequence goes on from JAIGNY010000832.1 coordinate 2,445,157, forward strand.
AATAATATATTAATACGTCTGCCAATTTTCCTCAAAGATTTCTTAAAGATTTCTTTTATAAGCTTGCTGGAACTTCCTAAGGCTCTTCTACTGCCCATCCCCCACCCATTCCCCCCCCCCCCTCAAGCTACTGCACCAATTCACATTATGTGCATTTATATAATGTAACAATTAGTCAACATACTTACAAATGCAGAGCTCTATTTGCATTATTACTAACCCTTCAAAAAAGCCTTGACTTATAAGCCCGGTAATAATCAAGCACACAAATTATCACATGTACGTAAATTCGATTTCCTTTTTCATACCCAGGCATAGTTTACACTGCAGTAAGTACAAATTATCCAATATGAAAGAAATGGAAAACACACCAATACCAAAGTCCCACTTAACACCATCCATTTATCATAAAGAAAATAAATCAATAGCACTCTCTCCAGTGACCAAACTGAGTAAGACATGAATAACCGAGATAAATATATAAAATGGCTGGAAGATTTATTGACAGGAATTTAAATTGATATTCTTTGTTTATCATAATAGGCACAGCAATATATCACATCAATCACTTTGATTGAGGTTTAATCAAATTTGTCCAATAAATGACCATCTCCCTGGACACTGGCAGTACCTGATTCAAATTTGAATGTATCATTATTAAGACTAATTACCCTAAGCAGACATGATCAATATATCTGGTGCTCTGAATGGCTATGATTGATCCCATCAAGCATTCATGTTTCCCAGATCACCCATGGTGAGTGGGAGACAATGTACTGTAGCTTATGTTTATCAGTGAATGAAAGCTATATTTCCATACATGTATTAAAGAAAGCAATTTATTTGTGCATATTCAACCACTTATATATTTCGCTTGAATGCGAATGGTAGATGTTTGTGGATGTGTATGGGATGAGTTAAATCTCCCTCATGCAGGCAGGCATGTTATTAGCACTGAGTTACACCTCTTTTACAAGAAATTGTTATAAAACCCATCTTGCAACCCATCTTCCATTTTAAACAATTTCCTCATTCAATATTCACACAATTTCCACAATAAATGTGATACTTCAATATAGACCTTAAAAACAGGTAGAAATACAATATATAATCAGCAGTTGAAAAATGTGTGATAAGATAAGTGAAAAAAAGAAACAAAAATACAATAATTGTTTAATCTTGACCCTATAATACAGCAATCGTTGAAAGAACAAATTTCCGTGTTTCAAACACATCACATAGAGTGATCAAACTCAATTTCTTGTCACAACTTGTTTCCAAAGATGGAATAATTTCACAATTTCACATGGTGTGAAAACCTTAATAACCAATGACCCATGCTAAAAACTTGCAAAACTTAAGGAATATTCCCATGGGTTTTTGTTTTTTTTAATTTTATTTCAGAAAGCATACTTTTAGAGCCAAATTGGTACAAAAATCAGGTTAATATCGTATTCTGTTCAGAAATATGGATTTATAAAAATTTCCCTAGTGCATTATAAAGTTTTTGTACAGTATGATGATTTAGTGTTTGCGTGTTTGTGATGTCATAGAGACAATTCCATTGCAAATGTTTATGTATTTCTTTGAACGTTAATTGGTTGTTTCTGTATGATTAGAAACAATTTTCCAAAGGTTATTGAAGCAGAGTATATTTGGCAATGTATATAAATACCTAACTTTCATCAATTCATTTTTCTAGCAGGTTTTACTAATACAAAAGGATAAAAGATTTCAATGAAATACATCAACTTTGTGGCAGAATGTGTTGCTGTGATGTCATACTGAGCCTTTTCCTATTCGTTTATTGGCATTTTTTGTGAACCTAAAAATTTGAATTTTTTCTGGTAGGAATAACATATCATCATGATAATTGTACTAAATTGTTTCTAAAATTGTTTTCTTTCTTATGAAAGGTTACAAAAAAACATGGGAATATTCCTTTTTTAGGCAAACATTAAGTTTTAAGCAAACAATAAGAAATTTCTGACACAACCATACATACAGTAATATTGAATTGTTTTCTTAAAATAGAGTTAACATTTCAGCAAATTAACACCTTGTTGGCAATATGTTTGGTTTTGAAACAAACAATTATCTACATGATTCTCTTATTTAATTGAGAGAAAGGCCCAAGATATTAATTCTGAATTTTTAGGTCTTTAAATGAAGGACAAAGGTATTTTTAGCTGCTGTGTAAAGGGTTATCACAAAGAGATTTTATGAATGATAGTCCGGGAGGATGTACAATGTATAACACACAAGAATATTGAAGTCCTGCAGCCGGATTGTTCAGATGTTACAATGAAATTTCATGGTTTCTAATTTCACAACTTGAAATATTCAATGTGAAATGCAAAAACATTACTTTTAAAGACATTTGAGTTTGATAAATTAATGTTTATTGCCTAAAAGTCAAATTTGTACTATCTATATTTTTTGTAATTTTTAGAAAACAGTGTGGTTAACATATAACCAAAGGTTTTGAGGTTCCAATGCACAATATATAATTTTTTCTTCAGCAAAATAATATTTAGCCGTGCCCCACTACTCATGTAACTGAAATTCAACATTTTTATACCATGATGAACATGTTTAACTAGCTAATAAGATAATTGTAATTATACCAAATATGAAGCAAAACAAATTGCTAAAATATAAGCACTTCAAGATTTATTTACATTAAACGCTGCCTCTTCATTAACATACATGACATCACTACCAAAAACAATAGGACATATTATTTTTACAAGGTCTTTCCAACAAAATCATATTAAGCCCCACCCACAATGTATATTAATGAAATTCAACGTTTTCATACGTGAACATAGACACACCAGCTAACATCATTATTATACTGAATATTTAACAAAACAGACATTGCAGTTGCTAAAATATGAGCTTTTTAAGATTTGTACATTAAGCCCCCTACTAATTAACATGCATATCACCACCAAAAACAACAGACCATGAGCTATCTGTGTATCACATACTGTATGACATTAAACAAGTGTATCATTCTTGAGATATCATTTTTCGAGCTCTTTCCCACAAAATCATATTAAGCCCCACCCACTATATATATTAATCAAATTCAACATTTTCATACTGTGAACATATATACACACCAGCTAACATCATTATTATACCAAATACTTGACAAAACTTACATTGCACTTGTTAAAATATGAGCTTTTTAAGATTTGTACATTAAGCCCCTCCTACTCATTGACATGCATGATATCACCACCAAAAACAATAGGGCATACCTACAGACCATGGGCTATCTGTGTACCACATATGACATGAATCAAGTGTATCATTGTTGAAATATCATGTTTACAAGCTCTTTGAAACAAAATCATATTAAGCCCTGCCCACTATAGGCATTTTAATGAAATTCAATGTTTTTATACCATGAACAAGTACACAACAGCAATCGTCATAGTTATTCAACATATGAAATCAAACAGACGTGTAGTTGTTAAAATACGAACATTTCAAGATTTTTACATTAAGCCCCGCCTACTGATCAATATGCAAGATATCACCATCAAAAACAATAGGGCACATCTAGAGACCATGGGCTATCTGTGTACCAAAATATGGCATACATTAAGTATATCGTTCTTAAGATAACATGTTTACAAGCTCTTTTCAGCAAAATCATGTTAAGCCCCTCCACTATGTATATTAAAGAAAATCAGTATTTTTATACCATAAACATAAACACACCAGCTAACGGCATACATGTAACTATACAACATTTGAAACCAAATAGACATGCGGTTGTCAAAATATGAATATTTCAAGATTTTTACATTAAGCCCCCCTACTCACTAATATGCATGATATCACCATCAAAAACTATGGACCGTGGGCTATGTACCACATATACTGTAACATGAATCCAGTGTATAGTTCTTGAGATATCGTGTTTACGAGCTGGGCATCACACACATACATACACACATACATACACACATACATACACATGCATACATACATACATACATACATACATACATACATACATACATACATACATACATACATACATACATACATACATACATACATACATACACATGCCATCATGACCACATAGGTTCTTGATGCTAATCGCATTGGAACCAAAAAGGAAGTGGTTAATATTAAGTCATGACATGACAGTAATGAAGGTATTTTCAAAAGTTTTAAGTTTCCCCTTGCAAAGAAAATATATATTTTCTAGATGTATTTTAAATTCAAAATATGTAACATTAAAGCATGATATTTTAACGTTAGGATAGCAAAGGATCATGGGAAATATCACAAAATGGCGGCTTTAATGTAGCAAAATCTTCTTATTTTTATAAACATTTGGGTTCCTATTAATAGGCATGAATGCTCCTGAACTCAATGAAGGTTGTGATGTACAGTAGGAGATGGAAGAAGGGCTGAAATCTTTATTTCATTCCTACATTACATTTCAGTTATTAATAATGATTATTAATGTTTTCTTTTGATTTGAGGTAGGTTCCAGACTCAACAGCTCTGGGTGTATTTAAAGTACTGTATTCTGAACAGGATTAATATACAATCAATTTACATGGTGGATTAATCACTTTGACATATCACTTAGATATAATAGATCTCCTTTATCAACCTTAAATATGAAAATTCAGAACTTGCTTAACTGTCAATTTTTCAATTTTGTTTGTAGAATTACCATCTTTTCCTAGCTACTAATCAATACTGTCTCTCTCTGTTCATAAACATTCAAGTATACCGATCTGATGGAGACCATGACTGACACCCAGGGAGATGCTTAAAGCTGGTTCATAAATCATTATTATCAAACACAATTACATATTTTTAGTTTAATCTATCAGTGATTGTGTTTCATTTAAAAAAAAAAAAAATTTACCAGTGATTTTTTTCTTCAAATGTTTAGATTAAAATCTTTTGTAACATTCATGAAAAGAAATAGGAACAAATTCAGTCAGATCTACTGTACATGTACTGCAGTAGTGAGCTGGCAGTTACTGTACATGTACTGCAGTAGTGAGCAGGCAGTTACTGTACATGTACTGCAGTAGTGAGCTGGCAGTTACTGTACATGTACTGCAGTAGTGAGCAGGCAGTTACTGTACATGTACTGCAGTAGTGAGCTGGCAGTTACTGTACATTACTGCAGTAGTGAGCAGGCAGTTACTGTACATGTACTGCAGTAGTGAGCAGGCAGTTACTGTACATGTACTGCAGTAGTGAGCTGGCAGTTACTGTACATGTACTGCAGTAGTGAGCAGGCAGTTACTGTACATGTACTGCAGTAGTGAGCAGGCAGTTACTGTACATGTACTGCAGTAGTGAGCAGGCAGTTACTGTACATGTACTGCAGTAGTGAGCAGGCAGTTACTGTACATGTACTGCAGTAGTGAGCAGGCAGTTACTGTACATGTACTGCAGTAGTGAGCAGGCAGTTACTGTACATGTACTGCAGTAGTGAGCAGGCAGTTACTGTACATGTACTGCAGTAGTGAGCTGGCAGTTACTGTACATGTACTGCAGTAGTGAGCAGGCAGTTACTGTACATGTACTGCAGTAGTGAGCAGGCAGTTACTGTACATGTACTGCAGTAGTGAGCAGGCAGTTACTGTACATGTACTGCAGTAGTGAGAAGGCAGTTCTCAAGTAAACTATAATACTTTGAAAGGATCATCCATCTTCTCTAACTATAACAATAAATGATAATGAATCAAGTACTCTGTGTATAAAGTTGTAGGAATTTCCCACAGTGATTCATAAAATAACAAAATTCATATATTGATGCCCACATCTTTTCGAATTTTTATGTCAATCACTCTTAACAAAACATATCCCAGAGAGCTTTGTTTGCAATAGTCCCACATAATGACCTGGTTTTACAAGTCAAATATCAGTCATTTATCAGAACTACCATGGTGTGCTGTGAAAAGACCTCGATAACCTACTTAATAAACTCTTTAACTCCAGGTAGTATGGAGACTTACTATTTGCCCCATTGAAGCCTATGATCAAAGAGTCCAAGTTCTGGGTCCTTTTTGTACCAGAATGTTATAGATTTGGGATCTTTTGTGATGTTTTTCAAAATACCATCTAATATCTCTCAGATGAGGGTACTTTCAATAGGGGGTCACATGAGGTTTTGGCCCTTTTTTTTATGCAGAAGTGAAGAGGTGTTATACACCCTCACTAAATCATGCAAATTTGGGTATGGGTCCATGGTAAAATAGTTCCCCCATGAAACTATTACTGAAACAAATCTTGACAAGTTTAGATATACATAGTCAAGACCTATCCCTTCTCCACCATTCCTGAAATTGTCAACTTCTCAGCTTCTTGTCCCATGACGTGCGGCCTTTTCAAAAAAAAATTATTAGCCTTTTCTCTGGGAATCCTCATTTTTAGCTGGCGCAGTAATACCTTATTAGTTCCATGCTACCTCCAATAACTCATCCAGGGATGAGTATGTGAGGAAACCTTAACCTACTGTATTAAAATGGTAAATTTCATAAACTTTTCAGTCTTTACATTGCACCCTACAAAAAGATTTCTTGTTAATTACTGTAATAACGCTTTATCCATGGTACTTTACTGCATAGTCATTTCAGTACAGTATGGGATATGAATCATGACTTACCCTGCCCTAAGTACATTTAGTACACCCAACGCTTTTTCAAATTTGTGAACCTGTAGACTATTAATTCGGTCTTAAAATAATTGTTTTAGCTAAGAAGTTATATATTTATGCTATGTTGTATATTTAGGTGACTGTTTCACCTTTTAAGAGCTCCCCCTTGAATCTCTGCAGTAGCTCTTATAATACCAATGGAAGCTTGTACAGTACCAGAGAGCAGTCACCGTCTAGCTCTCAGTGAGCTTGATAGCTCAAATGAGCTATTTTATTCCGCTAGTTTGCGAAGATTCCAATTGAGAGTTTGCCTCCAGATTTCACACAGGCTCCAAGTGCAAGAAAGCTTTCTGCAATCCCATAGCTAGCTTCAAGCCAGGAAATTTAAATTATTTGCCAAATATACTGTTTCGGATCAGATTTCACTGTTCCAACTTTTGTGCAAATTAAAGGATAAATTCCTTTCTTCTAATGAGCTTAATTTATATCTACTTTATTAGTTAATATGTGCATATATGTATGTCAGTTATTAGTATCTAAATGTACATGATGTAGCATTCAGTTGCATACAGTCGTTCACATGCAAGCAGCCGTTCACATGCAAGCAGCCTAGCATACATGTATGTGTATTCATGATTAATTGTGCTGACAATTGCAGAAAAGATGGGAAAAGCATTTTCTTTCTGAAAGAGATTATTCTTTTAGGATAATCTTGTTTGACAACATACACTTGTTTTTTAGCGGAAATCAAGTTATTGATCATTGATTCCACATGCTTGTGATAAGAACATTGTTCCACTGGAACAGTGATGTTTGAAACTCACTGTTCCTGCATAAAAGCACTGTTCTCAGAACAGTGGGAAATAAGGCTGTGACGGTTTTCCGTTTAAGTGTTTACCCGCCCTGTTTGTTCTATTATCCATTTAGGAAATCATGCTTCGTGTAAACGAATGTTATTTCAATTTTTATGGGTTTTTTAGAGTTTGAATAAATTCACGAAACCATCTAACCAACCTTTTCCTTCTCGTGTCAATCAGACTTTACCCACTACTTTCTTGCCTTAACATTTCACCCGGGGTTCATGTGCATAACACTAAACATTTCCACGGTACCTGGGATCGGATGGAACGCAGCTAGCTTGCGCTCATAAGGCCCAGGTTAGCGCTCAATAACATAGCTCGTCAACTACACCCACAAGAAATTTCGGCCCATATCCACATCACTATCAAATCACAGTACCTATCTCCCAACCACTGACAGGCCCATGTGCAAATCTTTCTTTCACAGCCACACTGTAACTCCTAATAAGGTCATGGTGATACCGTACTACCATTTTTTTAATTCCACGTGGAAGAATCATTGAGTGGGTGGGCCACGCAATATTCTAGGGGAATTCCACGTTAAATCCAAACTGCGTATGTCTTAGACACCCCTAAATATCTGAAGCGTGAGGTATTGCGGACTTACTGTGTGTGTGAACATGTGCAGTATATTTTACGGCGGTTTTGGCATACTTAACTGCTTAACTTTGTTGACAATGCTTGGATTATCGAAATAAAGGTTTATTTTAAATTATTTTGCAGAATTGCTTACGGTATGTATTTTCCTCAATGAAAAACTAGGTTTGTTAGTGTGCAGTATTGTGATTTTTGTGGTTGTTTTTATTCTCTTAAAGACATTTCATTAGGTGTAATGAAAATGATTGAACCCCAGTATTGTGATTTTTGTGGTTGTTTTTATTCTCTTGAAGACATTTCATTAGGTGTAATGAAAATGATTGAACCCCGGTGGTGTGCGTTCCCTTTCCATTAGTACCATTTATTTTCCATGAACTTTTGTCTTGCATTTATCAGTTAGGATATAAAATTACCTCTCGTTAACACTCGTTTATAGTATATACCCCAACATGGAAATGCAATCCATCCCCAAAACGGCAGTAGGCTTTGCAAATTTGCATGAGGGAATGACTGATACATGCATGATGTCAGTGATTATGCACATAAACAGTATAGAATATCATGTCACTGGATAATTACGTCATCACTTACAGTTAAATGGTTAATGGTAATGGTGATGGCTGTTCGTTTATGAAAAAATGCTAACCCTCACAACCACAGTAGGAAATTCAACCCCTGCCAGCGAAGTCCCCATTTCTTCTGTTATTTACAATGTTTACTCCATTCACTCTAATTAAGCCAACTCCCTGGGGCTACAACTAAGTACCTAAATAATTCATAATTAATCAGAATTAGACTACAATAAGCTAGTGAAACTGAACTGTGCCATTACCATACAAATAAGGAGCATGTAAGGAAATCTTGTGTAAAATATATAACTGAATTCATATTTACCTCAAATCTGTATACACTTGAAACTCAAAACCTTCTTTTTGAATACTGCAGCTATCAATCCTTACTACAATCTAATCTAATATACCCCCTAACCCTTTGCAGCTTGTTCTCAATATTGCTAACACTCCACATACTACATGATTAATTTATATATGGATTTCCACATGGGCAACAAACATGCACAAATGGCTTGGTGTATCAGCACACCCTATGACAACATACTTCCATAGGTTGACGTAATGTGTTCCTCGCCTTTCATATGATTGTCTTAATTTCCTGTAATTTCATTCTACACTTTACGTGGTACAGGAAACGTCTTGCTCAAAAAAGCAGGTGGGTGCGTTTATAGAAAAGATTGCTAGTTTTCTAAATTCTTTAAAAAATTAGTTTACATGATACTATGTAGACAACACAAAATAGCAACTCAGAAAAAATACCTTCATGTATTGCAAGAGATGTATAGTATGATCTCTTATAGAAATATGGACATGAAGAGATTCCATATTCAACAGAAAAAACTTAAAATTCTGAACAGAATAGTATTTAATTTCTGAATAGAATAGTGTTGAAATTTTAAACAGAATAGTGTTTAAATTCTAAACAGAATAGCGTTTAAATTCTGAACAGATTAGTGTTTAAATTCTGAACAGAATAGTGTTTAAAATATAAACTGAAGTGTTTAAATTTCGAACTAAATAGTGTTCAAATTCTGAACAGAATAGTATTTAAATTCTGAACAGAATAGTGTTTAAATTTTAAACAGAATAGTGTTTAAATTCTAAACAGAAAGTGTTTAAATTCTAAACAGAATAGCGTTTAAATTCTGAACAGAATAGTGTTTAAATTCTGAACAGAATAGTGTTTAAAATATGAACTGAAGTGTTTAAATTTCAATGAAATAGTGTTCAAATTCTGAACAGAATAGTATTTAAATTCTGAACAGAATAGTGTTTAAATTTTAAACAGAATAGTGTTTAAATTCTAAACAGAATAGTGTTTAAATTCTAAACAGAATAGCGTTTAAATTCTGAACAGAATAGTGTTTAAATTCTGAACAGAATAGTGTTTAAAATATGAACTGAAGTGTTTAAATTTCGAACTAAATAGTGTTCAAATTCTGAACAGAATAGTATTTAAATTTGAACAGAATAGTGTTTAAATTTTAAACAGAATAGTGTTTAAATTCTAAACAGAAGTGTTTAAATTTCAAATTCTGAACAGAATAGTGTTTAAATTCTGAACAGAATAGTGTTTAAAATATGAACTGAAGTGTTTAAATTTGAACTTAAATAGTGTTCAAATTCTGAACAGAATAGTATTTAAATTCTGAACAGAATAGTGTTTAAATTTTAAACAGAATAGTGTTTAAATTCTAAACAGAATAGTGTTTAAATTCTAAACAGAATAGCGTTTAAATTCTGAACAGAATAGTGTTTAAATTCTGAACAGAATAGTGTTTAAAATATGAACTGAAGTGTTTAAATTTGAACGAAATAGTGTTCAAATTCTGAACAGAATAGTATTTAAATTCTGAACAGAATAGTGTTTAAATTTTAAACAGAATAGTGTTTAAATTCTAAACAGAATAGTGTTTAAATTCTAAACAGAATAGCATTTAAATTCTGAACAGAATAGTGTTTAAATTCTGAACAGAATAGTGTTTAAAATATGAACTGAAGTGTTTAAATTTCAAACGAAATAGTGTTCAAATTATGAACAGAATAGTGTTTTAATTATGAAAGGAATAGTGTTTAAATTATGAACAGAATAGTGTTTAAATTATGAACGGAATAGTGTTTAAATTATGAACGGAATAGTGTTTAGATTATGAACGGAATAGTGTTTAAATCATGAACGGAATAATGTTTAAATTATGAACGGAATAGTGTTTAAATTATGTACAGAATAGCGTTTAAATTATGAACAGAATAGCATTTAAATTATGAACAGAATAGTGTTTAAATTATGAATAGAATAGTATTTAAATTATGAACGGAAGTTTAAATTATGAACGAAATAGAGTTTAAAATATGAACAGAATAGCGTTTAAATAATGAACGGAATAGTGTTTAAATTATGAATGGAATAGTGTTTAAATTATGAACGGAATAGTGTTTAAATTATGAACGAAAAAATGTTTAGATTATGAACGGAATAGTGTTTAGAATGAATAAATAGCATTTAGATTATGAACTGAAGTGTTTAAATTCTAAACAGAAAAGTGTTTAAATTCTGAACAGAATAGTGTTTAAATTACATTGAAAACACCTGTAGTTTCCAAGTTATGGCTAATCAAAGATTGAAGATTTTTTGATATATAAAAAAGTTGTGGTTTGGTTTGGTTTGTTGATGTTTAACGGCACCGCGTCAGTCAGAGTCAAATGTGCTAAGAGGGTGTTAATAAATTATGGTGTAAGAGTTAGGATTGTGAGGAGTTGGAAGGTTTGTAAGGGAGATAAGGGTGAAAAGCAGAAGAAAAAAAAACTTTTGGTGAAAAGAAAGGGATATGTAAGAATAGGTATAGAAAGGGAAGGGAGGGGGGAGTTGAATGTGGTGGAAGAGGTTGTTGTTGAGGAGGAAGTTGATGATGCTTGAGGAAGAATTGTTTTCAAAAAGGTCCTAGATTGAGGATAGTGAGAAGAGAAGAGATCTGGTATTCTGGTATAGGGGACAGCTTACGAAGGTATGCTTGATGAAAAAAACGGTGTTACAAGTAGGGCAGAAAGGGGTAGGGGAGCCGGATAAGAGATGGGAGTGAGTGAGAGAGGAGTGGCCGAGGCGGATGCAAGTGATAACAATGTCTTCCCTGCGGTTGCGATTGTGCAGAGGGGTGTTGGTCCCGACTTTGGGTTTGATGGTGTGGAGTTTGTTACTGGTTTTGTGATTCCAGGAGTTTTGCCAGGTTTTTTTTTATGTAATTGGAGATGGAAAGACAGAGGTCTGAGTGTGGAATAGGAAAAGGAGAGGCAATGTTTGACAGAGCTTTGTTGGCAGCTCTCTTGTTGCCAGGGATGCCGACATGGCTGGGAATCCAGAAAAAGATTATATTCTTTCCTAAGGAGGAGAGAGTGTAGAGTTTGTTAAGGATTTGTAGAATGAAAGGGTTGGGCCTGAGCATGTTGAGGATGCCAGTGAGGACGGATTGAGAGTCAGAGAAGATGATGAAATGGGGGCGGAAAGAGAGTTCTATGAAGTTCAAGGCTAGGAGGATGGCTTCGCCTCGGCAGAGTAGATAGAGGTGCCATTGGGTAGCCTTAAGGAGAGGGTGAGGCCGGGACAGGCGGCGGCAGAGAAGTCTGCCCGTATGGAGCCATCGGTGAAGAAGGAGTAGTCATGGAAATGTCCAATGAGTTGGCAGTATTTGGAGTGGAAGAAGGCTGGGTTGTGAAGAGCTTTTGTGAAGGAGGAAAAACCTTGGGTGGGGGGGGGGGGGGTGAAAAGTCTAGGTGGGTGTAGGTGGGATGGTATATCTGGCAATCAAGAAAATGTTGATGTTGACTTTTGAGAAGCGGGAGTGCAGTGGAATCCTGAAAGGTGGGGGGATGCGTTTGAGATTGAAGAGGTTGGTGAAGGAGGGGGAACGGATGGAATGGAAGCAAGGGTTACGTGGATCGGTGAGGATGCAAAAAGCAAAGGAGAGGCCAGCCCTCGTGCACCGGAGGTCGAAGGGGATTTCGTTGGCTTCGATGTGGAGACTGGTGATAGGGGAGGTGTGAGTGGCACCTAGGAAACGCCTTAGGGCAGTGTTCTCAGTGACCTCCAGGTGTTTCAAGTAAATTAACAGGCGGAAGTGAAGATGAAATTGCCATGGTCCAGCCTGGATCTGAGGAGGGAGCGGTATAAGGTGAGCAGAGTGAGCCGATTTGCTCCCCAGTCAGTGCTTGAGAGGACCTTGAGGAGATTGAGGATTTTGTGGCAAAAGTTGTGATGCATGAAAAAGAGAACAGCTCAAAATGTTATTCTTTAAATTTCTGTCCTAAATTTCAGTCACTGAAAATGACCAGACTATATTCTCCTACTAAATATTGATAGGGATAGGGGTGGATAGGGGTGGATGGGGGTGAATGGGGGTGGATGGGGGTGAATGGGGATGGGGGTGGGTGGGGGTGGATAAGGGTGGATGGGGGTGGGTGGGGTGGGGTAGATGGGGATGGGGTGGATGGGGATGGGAGTGGGGGTAGATGGGGGGAAGGTGGCGGATGGGGGTGGATGGGGGTGGATGGAGGATGGGGAGGATGGGGATGGGGTGGATAGGGGATGAGGGTGGATAGGGATGGGGATGGATAGGGGATGGGAGTGAATAGGGGATGGGGGTTGGATAGGGGATGGGGGTGAATAGGGGATGGGGGTATAATAAAGATTCAAATCCTTTTTGTCATATTCAACCTCTCCCATTCAAATAACATTAATAAAGGATTAAAAAACAAGAAGTTAACATAAGGAAATTCATTGCTTTTTGTCAATGTTACAAAATTTTAATAAAATTTGCATAATTTATTATAATAAGGCACTAAAATTCAAAATGCTGTAAAACTGTCAATATTTACTGATTTTGATTATTTTTGTTGCTATTTTCATGGGTTATAGCCTATTTTTGTGGGTTATAGCCCATCTTCGTGAGCTATAGCCCATTTTCATAGGCTATAGCCCATTTTCGTGGGCTTTAGCTTATTTTCGTGGGCCATAGCCCATTTTCGTGGGCTATAGCTTATTTTCGTGGGCCATAGCCTATTTGCGTAGGCCATAGCCTATTTTTGTGGGCCATAGCCTATTTTCGTGGGCCATAGCCTATTTTCGTGGGCCATAGCCTATTTTCATAGGTCATAGCCTATTTTCGTGGGTTATAGCCTATTTTCATGGGTCATAGCCTATTTTCATGGGTCATAGACTATTTCCATGGGTCATAGCCTATTTTCATGGGTCATAGCCTATTTTCATGGGTCATAGCCTATTTTCATGGGTTATATCCTATTTTCATGGGTTATAGCCCACTTTCTTCCAATTAATATCAATATGTTTCTACATGTCCATAGATCTTTCAAGATAATTTGCTCCCATGATTTACAAATGAAGTAAAATCATTACAATACCATAACAAAAAGATACATAAGTCATGGAACCAGTACTGGGTGTGAGCCACATGATTCATTAGAAAATATTTCCAATTTCCATAGGATTGAAAAAAAAAGTGTTAATGGTATGATTTATAACTCATGACAGGTGCCTGGCCTGAAAAATATCAGTTACTGCAGCATTTTTAATGATTTAATGATTTTTAATGTTCACAAAGCATTGATTATACCGTATTGAACAGTACGTTACGATCCACAATGATGACATCATAAGGAGCTTGTATCTTGTCATAATAATTCAATGGCTTTCTGCAAGTACAGTAGGTTTGTATCCATCCCTACTGGGAAGATAATTATTTTCAATATTTTGGTAATCAGTTCTTTTCTAATTACAATTTTATTTGTTTATCATTTTCATGTGCACACAATACAGCTTGCGACAAAAAGAGAAAGATTCTGGCATTGATTTTCCGAAATGTTTCCAATACTTAAAGACATATGGACAGTAGCAACAACATCAGCTGAAATGGTTGAAAATGTAGCAAAACCCATGAAAACTGGAAAAACATCAATCAAAATTGGTAAACAATGGACCATTTTACAGCATTTCAGAACTTTAAGACTTAATTAGTATAAATTGTGCAATATTTTGTGACCTCAGAACGGTACAAGTAAAAAAATGCATATGTTAACTTATTGTTTTGGGATCCTTCCCACATTATTTTAACATTAACCTACATTTGGCAGTAAAACATTTTTTTTTCTTCCATCCCCTATTTTTGGTTCCGATGCTAATAGCATAAGGAACCTATGCAGTCATGCTGGCGTGTGTATGTATGTATGTGTGTATGTATGTGCGTCTGTGACAGCAAGCTCGTAAGCGTGATAGCTCACAAAGGATACACCACATTCATGTCATATGTGGTACACAGATAGCCCATGGTCCGTAGATGTGCCCTATTGTTTTTGGTAGCAATGTTGTGCTTATTAATGAGTATGCGGGGCTTAATGTAAATATCTTGAAATGCTCATATTTTAACAACTGTACAGTATATCTGCTTTGTTTCATATTAAGTGTAATTATGCTGTTAGCTAGTGTGTACATGTTTATGGTACAAAAATATTGAATTTCTTTGATATGCATAGTGGGCGGGGCTTAAAATGATTAACATGGGCACGCATTTCTGTTTCAGGTTGGTGATGTGTTGCTTGTAAGTTGTAGGAGAGCTTGGGGTCTAGTGTTAAACCCAGGAACTTAGTGTGTTCAACTTTAGGGATGCGATTGCCATTGAGCACGAGGTTCGGGTTAAGGTGGAGGTGTTGAAATAACAGAAGTGCATGCAGACTGTCTTGTCTTTAAAGAATTCAAAACCGTTATTGTTGCACCAGTCTTGCAGCAGGTTGAGGCTGAGTTAGAGCCTTTTTTTGACAAGAGGAAAGTTAGGGGAGGAGTAGAAGATGGTGAAGTCGTCTACGTAGAGGGCAAGTTTGATGTTGGGGCCAAGGTTGTCAGCAATGTCATTAAAGCTTAAGTTGAAGAGAATGGGGGAGAGGATGCTGCCCTGGGGAACGCCTACTTCTTGGGGGTAGTGGTTGGAGAGGGTGTGGCCAATACGAACTTGGAACTGCCTGGGTGAGAGGAAGTTTTGAATAAAGATGGGAAGAGGCCTCTGAGACCGATGGTGTAAAGTTTGCGGATAATGCCGTATTTCCAAGTAGTGTCAAAAGCTTTCTCGAGGTCGAAAAAGATGGCATTGAGGTGTTCCTTTTTTTGCAAAGGATTCCCGGATAGCGGTGTCGAGCGTAATTAACTGGTCTAGGGTATTGCAACGTTTGCGGAAGTCGCTTTGGTATGGGGAGAGAATTCCGTTGGTCTCAAGTAATCAGTTTAGTCTCTGGATAATGATCCTTTCCATAATTTTACAGAGACAGCAGGTGAGGGCAACGGGGCGGTAGCTGGAGGGGTCGGTACTGTCCTTCCCCGGTTTAGGGATGGGGTGATAATAGCTGTCCTCCAGATAAGGGGAAAGAATGTAAAGACCAAATGTGGTTGAGGATGGTGCGTAGGAGTGGTGGCCTTGTTGGGGAGGTGTTTCAGGAACTGGTAGGGGATGTTATCTGGGCCCTTGGAGGTGCAGCCAGCATCGTGGATGGCTTAGTTCAATTCAGAAAGGGTGAGAGGGGTGTTGTAGCTCTCGGAATTGTAGGAGGGAAAGGTGATACTCCAGGCTTCATCGCAAGCTTTTTTGGTTTTGAAAGCATTGGGGTTAGTTGCCAAGGACGAGATCTGCTGAAAGAGGCAGCAAGGTGGTTAACGATGTCCTTTTTCGTGGTGAGAAGTTACCATTCAAGAAGAGATAGGAGACTTGCCTACCCTGCTGTGGAAGCTGTTAACCATTCTCCAAATCTTCTTAGTGGGGGTGTTGGTGGTGAGAGAAGAGATGAAGTTATTCCAAGTGTTGATTTTACTGTCCTTGATAGTGCGCCTGGCCTTGGCACAGCTAATGCGAAAGAGGTTGAGGTTGTGGGTGGTTGGGTTAGTTTTAAAGTTCCTGAGAGCCCTTTTCCTGTTCTTGATGGTGGTTTTGCAGTCATCAGAGAAGCAGGGGTTGGGTGGATGGTTAGGGGGTTTGGAGGTTTTGGGAATAGAGCAGGTGGCAATGTTGATAAGGATTTTACTGAAGTTTGACATGGGATCCTCACCCTAGAGGAGATAAAGGGAGAGGTGCGAGTCACAGAGGGTTTCGAAGAAAAGGGGCCAGTCAGCCTTCTCGAGGTTACACTTGGGGGTGTGGTCAGTGGGGTTTTGAAGGCTGGAGTGTATAAGAAGAGAGTAATGGTCAATAACACAGAGAGCAACAGCTATATTCAAGGAGAAGGTTGGGGGTACAGATAGACAGGTCAATACAGGTGAGGAAGCCTATGGCAGGGTGAAGGTAGGTCGGGGAGTTAGTGTTGAGCAAGGAGAGGCTGTGCTGTTGGAGAGTGTTTTTTTGATGAGCTTGCCTCTGAGAATGGTGGTATTGGAACCCCACAGGAGTTTATGGGCATTGAAGTCACCAAGAAGGATGAAGGGGGAGTGGAGCTAAGAGATGTTAGCTGGTATGAACAATGTTGAATTACAATAACATGCATAGTGGGCGGGCTTGATATGATTTTGCTTAAAAGAACTTGTAAACACTGTAACTCAAGGACAATACATTGGATACAGGTCATATGTGGTACACAAATAATCCCATGGTCCATTTGTGTGCACTCTGTTGGTGTTGATGTCCAGCATATCATTGAGGCGATGGAGGGGAGGGAGGAGGGGGGGGGGGAATGTGAATGGAAATATTGAAAAAGTAATAAATTTATTGTAACCATATGTCTGTTCGCATCAATCTTGCATGTTAAAATTGTCAGCTATAATATAAATATAAGGTCGAAATTGGTTCTACAATCATTCAATCAGTAAAAGGCATGAAAATAAATCATAATGAGATGAGTGACATTCCATAGCCATTCAGAAAGGCCAAATAATAATAACTTGTATGTCTTGTTGAAAATGGGGCTATGATGAAGATTGCTGAAGAGCTGTGACATAGCACTAACCTGAGCGAAGTAATTCATTTTACTTTAAAAAAGTAAGGACAGATAAAAGTGGGTGTTTTATGCCATAAAGCCCTGGGGATATCCTTTGGCGGAAATGGTTTAACATGGACTGTCTGTGGGTGGGTTATTCAGGAAGGTCATATGATTCTGTAATTAAAGTAATATTCCTATACTTTTTCATGTAATGCATGAAATTGACAATTCAAACTTTTCTTTTGTAGTGTTGATGTTCCCTTTATATTCATTTCATATATCGACCAGAACCAAAAGGTTTTGTGGTTCCAATGCTTTTTTTCACAAGCTGATTGATTTGAAAAATTTGTATTAACTGTCACGTTATTGCATCATGAATTATTTGTTCCATAATATTTATTTATAAGCCACAACCACCACACCCAATAAAAATATTGACAACATTAGCATTTACACAATCATTAACAACATTGCCATAGCATGTATGATGCAAAAAAGGTTGTTTATTTATTCTACTTCAAGAATTTGTCAGTTAGCCCCACTTAAGCCACCTACTCATTAATATTCATGACATCACTACCACAATATTAGAACATACTGTATGCACAGACCATGACCCGTATCTGTGTACCTGATATAGCATAAATCTGGTATATCGTTCATGAGATACAGTATGAAGTTTACATCATTTAGCACTTTCACATTAAGCCACACCCACCATGCTTATTAATGACATCTGCTGATAACATAAGCATGTACACAATAACAAACAAAATTATCATGACGCAAAACGGATATACAGTTGCTCATTTATCACTTTTTCAATATTTTCGCTTTAAGCCCGCCCACCTATTAATACACATGATATCACCACAAAAAAATAGGGCACATCTACAGACCATGGGCTATCTGTGTACCAAATATGAGTTTACCATTCTTAAGATACTGTGTTTCGAGCTCTTTTCAACAAAATCATAATAAGCCCCACCCACTACACATATTAATGACATTCAATGTTTTTACATCATGAACATGTACATAGAACTAAAACACACACAATATTAACCAATGAATATCATCAAACAGAGAGAGTATTAAACTAAAGTGAAGGTGATTAATATCATAAAGTTATCAGGCACTAACAAACAAAACCATTATGTTAACCAAGAAATGGTTCCTTGACCCATATAGAAACCACAGTTCTATGAAGGATCAGAAAAGATTATTCATTGAAAATTGTAAAGATGATAAATGGGTTCCCAGATAATGGGAGTATGTAAACTGACAAATGGCAGGATGTTTATAACAAACTTCAAAATTAAATAATATGTAGTATGTTTGCCCAGGAGGAGTAATTTCTGACTTAAAAAAAACAGAGTTCAGAGCTCTCAAATGTCTAAGTTTATCAGTTAAGACAATGACCATTAATATGCACAATGGGCGGGGCTTAAAATTTTGTTGAAAAGAGCTTGTAAGCATGGTATCTCAAGAATGGTAAACTGGATTCATGTCATATTTTGTATACAGATAGCCCATGGTGTGCAGATGTGCCCTGTTCTTGGTGGTGGTGATATCATGCATATTAATGGATAGGCGGGGCTTGATAAAAAAAATTGAATGCTCTATTGACTATGTGGCACACAGATAGTCCATGGTCTGTAGAAGTTCCCTGTTGTTTTTAGTGATGTCATACATGTTAATTAGTAGGCGGAGCATAATGTGATTTTATTTATTAACATGTCTGTTTTGTTTCATATTATGATTTCAGCTAGTTTGTATGGGTTAATTTGATAAAAACATTGAATTTCATTAATATGCATAGTGGGCGGGGCTTAATATGATTTTGCTGAAAGAGCTTGTAAATGCGATATCTCAAATATTTCATGATATGCAATGACATAACAGTTAATACAAAATCAATCAGCATGAAAAAAGCATCAGAACCCCAAAACCTATTGGTTCTGGTTGTCTAATAAATTGGGACATACTGTAAATATCACTAGTTATATACACAGTAGACTAACACAAATTTCTTGCATACAGTACATCATAAAATGTACAGTTAAACTGGACCAGACATATAAACCAAACACTGTCTTCTTCAGGATTTAACCAAATTTACTCATGACTCAGAAACGGCAAACACTTTCCCAGTCTGCGGCTCAGTCCAAGGTCAGCAAAGGTCAATCTAACAGGAAGTAAAGGCACCTGAGTCAATGATAATTTAAATCTAAAGAACAAGTGTGGAACTCTTCCCCAGTCTGTTGTTCAGTCTGAAGTCACCCAAGGTCAATCTGACAAGAAGTAAAGTGAACTCTTCCCCAGTCTATTGCTCAGTCCAAGGTCAATATGACAGGAAGTGAAGGCCCCGGAGTCAATGATAATATAAATCTAAAGAACAAGTGTGGAACTAATCCTTAATCTGCTGTTCAGTCTGAGGTCACCCAAGGTCAATCTGACAGGAAGTGAAGTGAACTCTCCCTCCAGTCTATTACTCAGTCCAAGGTCAATATAACAGAAAGTGAAGGCACCAGAGTCAATGATAATTTAAATCTAAAGAACAAGTGTGGAACTCTTCCACAGTCTGTTGTTCAGTCTGAGGTCACCCAAGGTCAATCTGACAAGAAGTGAAGTGAACTCTCCCCTCAGTCTATTGCTCAGTCCAAGGTCAATATGACAGGAAGTGAAGTGAACTCTCCCCAAGTCTACTGCTCAGTCCAAGGTTACTATGACAGGAAGTGAAGGCACCTGAGTCAATGACAATTTAAATCTAAAGTACAAGTGTGAAACTCATCCCCAATCTGTTGTTCAGTCCGAGGTCACCCAAGGTCAATCCGACAGAAAGTGAAGTGAACTCTTCCCCAGTACACTGCTCAGTCCAAGATTAATTTGACAGGAAGTAAAGGCACCTGAGTCAATGATAATTTAAATCTAAAGAACAAGTGTGGAACTCATCCCCAATCTGTTATTCAGTCCAAGGTCAACCTGACAGGAAGTGAAGGCACCTGAGTCTATGACAATTTAAAATGAGAGTGGAACTCTCCTCCAGTCTGCTGTTCAGTCCGAGGTCACCCAAGGTCAATCCAACAGGAAGTGAAGTGACTCTCCCTCCAGTCTATTGCTCAGTCCAAGGTCAATATGACAGGAAGTGAAGG
Source organism: Chiridota heheva (assembly GCA_020152595.1). Taxonomy (NCBI): domain Eukaryota; kingdom Metazoa; phylum Echinodermata; class Holothuroidea; order Apodida; family Chiridotidae; genus Chiridota; species Chiridota heheva. The sequence continues at coordinate 2,465,957 of JAIGNY010000832.1, forward strand.
CACCCGAGTCAATGATAATATAAATCTAAAGAATAAGTGTGAAACTAATCCTTAATCTGCTGTTCAGTCTGAGGTCACCCAAGGTCAATCTGAAAGGAAGTGAAGTGAACTCTCCCCAAGTCTACTGCTCAGTCCAAGGTTAATATGACAGGAAGTAAAGGCACCTGAGTCAATGATAATTTAAATCTAAAGAACAAGTGTGGAACTCATCCCCAATCTGTTGTTCAGTCCGAGGTCACCCAAGGTCAATCCAACAGGAAGTGAAGTGAACTCTTCCCCAGTGCACTGCTCAGTCCAAGGGTTATATTACAGAAAGTGAAGGCACCTGAGTCAATGATAATATAAATCTCAAGAACAAGTGTGGAACTCATCCCCAATCTGTTATTCAGTCTGAGGTCACCCAAGGTCAATTTGACAGGAAGTGAGGCACCAGAGTCAATGATAATATAATCTCAAGAACAAGTGTGGAACTCATCCCCAATCTGTTATTCAGTCTGAGGTCACCCAAGGTCAATTTGACAGGAAGTGAGGCACCCGAGTCAATAATAATATAAATCTTAAGAACAAGTGTGGAACTCATCCCCAATCTATTATTTAGACTGAGGTCACCCAAGGTCAATTTGACAGGAAGTGAAGCACTTGAGTCAATGATAATATATATCTCAAAAACAAGTGTGGCAGTCGCATAATATCACTAGTTACAGTGTTTACAGAAGACTTACAAAATTTAGCCTTTTTCCTGCATACAGTCACGTGTTTTTGTACAGTTTAACTGGGAATGACTCCCAAACGTCACAAACCAAACATTGTCCTCTTTAGGATTGAACAAAAGTTATTCATGACTCAGAAACAGCAAACTCTTCCCCAATCTGATGCTCAGTCCACGGTCAGCCAAGGTCAATCTGACAGGAACTGAATGTGCCCGAATCAATGATAAATCCGATAAGACCTCTTTCCGTTGTCTTCTGAGCAGTACGAGGTGAACTTGATGGAAATGTGCTGACCACGGAAGTTACTGGCACTGCACTTTATGCTACTATTAAGTGTGACCCTATATCTTGATTGAAAATATTCATTTGCACAACAAATAAGAAAGCACTAAAACTATTGTAAAGGACTAAAAAAGTAAAAAATAAATTTGTGGCCTTGATCACCATTCACAAGTTAAAGTGTTTGTATGTACTAACAAAAATTTGCATATTTTGTACATAGGCCAATGGATTTTCTGTTATACTCGTGAAGATTATAAAAAGTTGTTCTTTTCTTTTCGGAATGATAGAAGGATTTACAAAATATTTTTTATGTACAATGAGACTAGAAAATATAATAGATATTCAACTGTCAAAGTTCCCCCATCCCCCTTCCCTGATACCCCCCCCCCCCCCCAAAAAAAAATACAAACATATGCCGGAAACTCTTCTCTCAATTCCCATTGTTATTCATCCTGCCCAAACATTTTACCACTTTTATTTTCGCCCCAGTATTGTTCGACGAAAGTCATATATTATTACAGATATTTCAAGTTAACTAGCGGCACATGTTCC